>JAPDRQ010000033.1:0-191102 GCA_030247915.1 Neophaeococcomyces mojaviensis | reverse complement strand
GATGTCGATAAGCTTCTTGTTGAACTTGAGCTCGATGGAAGGATCCTGCTCAACGGCTGCCAGCAGAGTTTGTCGCACAATTTGTCGCGATATGCGTAGGGCAGGATATCCGTATTTGTCGAGACTGCCGTTAAGGACAGAACCTATACGGAACGTACCACTGCCGCGGCCAGAGAAGAAATTGAGCTCTTCGTAGGCACATCCCCAAGGTAACAGTGTCTGGTAGAGACCAAGTTGGTCAAGCTGATATAGAGCGTTTGGTGCTAAGGCTAGATAGCCGCCATCATGAGCTTGCCGCGAGCGAAGCTCGAAGACTGTGATTTGTGATGCGACGATAGCACGCCGGAGGGACAGGGCGAGAGCGAGCCCGCCCAAGCCGGCACCAACAATAGCGATAGAGGGCTGAGGTTTTGTCAATATTGCCATTTATTGGAAAGGTTTCGATTGCGTTCAGGCCAAGTGAGAACTTTGTACACGTTCGATCAGTGCCACAAGAGAAGAATGAGAGCTGAGCAATCTCGCTTCAACCTCTGGCTTTAGACTTCGAAATTCCAACATGGTGAAAGGACGTGTCTAACACTGCCCTCATATATAGTATCTCTCGTCTTTCATCGTTCGTCTTTCTGACGCGACAAGATTGCGAAGTAATCAAGCGCCTCCGACGCCATACGTTTCACCGGCACATTCTGAAAGAATTGGTATAGATGGGCAGCAGTGGTAGCACTGTTTAGTATGAGAGATTCCAAAACTTGGCCAAGATAGGCAAGAGCAACCGGGTGAAGACTTTGAATTGGTCAGCTAAACTTGGACACGAAAACCTGCGCAACCAGCTGAATTCGAAAATGAGACCATGGCTTGCGTGCGGTGCAGCAGTTTTGCGCGTTGCATCGCTACTTGACGGCGGATTACCATTGCCATGATGCATTTCTGAATTTTCAGCGGCAGAGGTCACCTCTGTCGTTTCTGATGATGGGAACCGAGTGTGACTGATGTAGAAAGTCGGAACTTGCCCTGGAGCCTGGCGCGCTTGGCCTACCATCAAAGCAAGTTTACTCATCTTTATTTGACTCTGTATACTTCGCTATTACCAGAGAAGTTGCTTCCCGATTTTAATTTTTCGTGTTTTTGTTGTCTGCAAACAAAGACAACTTCGGCACATGGACACACGTTCAGAACCGTCACATGAGAACCTTTACAGCCGCTGAAGAGAGGGATCATCAATTCTATCAACAAAAACAGTCTTCAAAATCTATGCTAAAGATAACCGGCATCATAGCGCCAAGCAGAAATATACTTTCATCAACAACGTCAATCTGGAACGACCAAATCGAAGGACTGTGCTGTCCTTCACTCCCACTGCTGAACTAGACGCCCCTTCTATGCAAGATATGTGTAGTTCGTATGGTGTACATGTTAGTCGTGTATCAGTTTATGACATCATAGCCAGCTCGGAAACGGACGATGGGCTGGTAGTTGTCTGAGTGTGGTTGAGGCCCAGAGGGTTCTGCTTTTTGACCTCTCTTCTCCAGGGGTTTCGCCCGTCCGCACAGTACAGGAAGCGTCGTCTGCGTCTCATTTTCCTTCAATTCTGAGCTCTCCTAGTTGTCAGACGTCTTCTCCTCCACAGTCTTCTTGGCATCCTCAGCCGCACCCTTAGCTTGTTCCTTCTTTTTCTGTAGGAGGGTGCTGAAGTAGGCAAGCCACTCGCTGGTAATAACGAAGCTGCCTGAGACTAGCGCCTTCCCGCCAGCAACGACTCCGTCACCGCCGCATTTCTTGTATTCATCGCTGTATGTCTTGAGCACGTAATCCTTTTGCTCACCAGCGGCCTTGAATGGCCAGTAAGCATAGTCAGACAATTGTTTTTGAATGTCCTTGGTCTCGGATTTTAGGATCGGGACCTTCTCATCTACCTTTGTAAGGATAGTATCGCCGATCTCGTCAGCCTTGGCAACATATGGCTTTGCGTAGGCTGCTGGCTTCTCAAGGTAGGGGAAGGTAGGCTTGACGAAATTGGCGTAGGCTGAGTTGGTGATGTCAATCGAATACTGACCAATTGGATAGCTCTTGAAGGTATCGATTGAGTCCTTGACGAGAGGGTATTTTGTAACATGCTAAACTGGTCAGTGTCGTGTCATGTGAGCCCGAAGAGGACGATACTCACGTCGACAGTGGCGGATGGAGGGAAGTCGCCGTTAACGGTTGCGTCACCCATTTTGATTTGGTTATAGGACTAATGAAGAAGTTAGATGCTAGTCAACAAGGGCTCTTTTCACCGGCGAAGCAAGGCGCGATAACCTGAGGCTCTAGGTGAAGAAGATTAGAGCCATCAAATCGTGACATACCTGTGTTAAAAAACTTAGATCACGTTTTTCAGAAAGGGCTGCAAGTATTTTGGGTTGGTCGAATTATGAAGGCAGTCAAGTGATTGTCAAGGTAGGAAAGATCCCAAGAGGTAGAGACGACATAAATCAGAAATGCAGGATGGACCTGCATCTTGTTGAGGTCCCAAATTATGAATGAGGAAGGCGCCAGGCTCGCGATTGACATGTGAAGGTCCAGGTTGTTTCGTGCTTCAGCTTGTGAAAGGTCTGCTAGTTGAGCGCAAGAAAAGTGGGAGAGCTATGACATCGATCGCGTCTCTCACGGAATGGCATGTGATAATCTTTGCCTGCAGCCTCCTGAAACTTGGCCGCATGGCTCACCCTCCCTCTGATGTGTTGCTTGCAGAACAAATCTATCCGCGTTTTCGACTTCTGACAGGAAGTTTGTGTTTTCTCTCATCGATTCCGGTTGTCACATAGCCATCTGCCCTCTCTCATGTGCATGAGGGGGCCTGCGGAAGCTCCTCTGTAATGAAGACGGCCTGCTCGACCATATCTTCCGCCAACGCCACATTCAAATTACTTATCTTTTCACATGTCACGGAACCTTGTCGTGCCAATACAAGCCTCGTCATTCTCTGGCCTGACGGCAGCTAAGTCTGCAATACCGCAGCGCCTATGGAGGCTTGAGTAACGATTTCAGGGTTGTTCATGTATATGCCAGCATTATATTGAAACACGAGGAACTCTGCTATGCTACTCCCATGTAAGAGAGCTTATCATCCGTGATTGCCTCGTAGCATTGCCAAAGAATGCTCTAAATCCTAGGACCTTAGTTTGAGTTTTGAAGGAACATGTGCTGGCATGTGCTTGTTCGCATCCCGCCGGGTATCACTCTCCGACGGTCCGTAGCCCTGCATCGTTGCATGCATGTTTGGGGTTGTCGATGCCATGCTACGAGCACGTTGTTTGATGCATAATAATCAACATCATATTCATTTCTTCATTCTGCGTCATTCCCGTTACATGTCTTCGCAATCTACACTCGGGAATCCGTGATCTTCAAGCCCCCCGCGCCGTTCTTTACAGCGTGGAAGCGCCCAGTGTTCTCCAGGTTGCACGCATCCGTTTTTAATTCGGTCCCATCACAATCTGACGTCTGTTGAACCAACTTGACCCTTACCCATAAGCACGCCAGCGCAATATTCAGAAATAACAAATACGCCAATCATGATTAATGCCCCGAATGTCCATCATCTCTTTGAAGGTTAGCGAACGACGGCGGAACTTTCCATCCATGGGCTCGACATGCTCGCTCATATGCTATGATAGCTTCCCCAACTCCATAAACACCATACCCGCTTCCGATTGACGTCCTAGCTGCAGAAGTGTATCGGCCTTGTCCATGCAGCGACAGCCGAGCTGGTCGCTCATTCTCGCTCATTGCCAGTCGGACTTGAAGGAGCACACTTTCGATTGAGCTGACAGCCGACCAGCCATCATTCGTCAGCAACTCCATACAAATTGCGCCACCTTCAGTGACATGACCACCACCACCCTGGCCAAATGGTAAGAACCGTGGCTTGATCACTCTTACAAATGGAGGAGAGAAGGGGTAATCGTTGGTAAATAACACCTCGAGGACAATCGAGTTTACTTCAGCCTGTCTCATGTCCTGTGCTAGTGGTATGCCATTGTCAAAAGAGTGCAATTCAACAATCCACTGGTACATGTTTTCGATTTGCTCCGGATCGATGTACCAACCCAACTCATGAGCTACAGTGGTTGCCTGAGTCTTCACCAGCGTGTTGAAAGCTTTGAGAAGAGCACTTGACGCTGATCTTGAAGCGTCACTAGGGGGAGGAAGTCGTCTGACATTCGACAAGTCCAAGCTTCCAGGAACGAATGAAGTCTTCGAACGGTCCAACAGACAACCTGCAACCAGCTCCAAGTTCTCTAAGAGGCCTTCGTGTCGCACTCGCTTCTTTGGCGATCCCACAAGATCAAATCTATCATCCGAAGATAGCATTTCCGAATCGGAGTCGATTGTAGTAGGGGTGTTAGTTGCGCCAGCTGTTGCGACTTCATCCAACAACCAGTCACGATCCTCAGCAGTCGTCATCACGCTCACAGCGTCGTCATCGTCGATCTCAATAGGATCATCAAGGAGTCCAGAAGCGAGCGTCTTGCGTTTCTGAGGTACACATGCTGCTTGAGCAGGTCGGCGGGACTTGGACACAGCAGTGATTGGTATTTGTACCTCTTGACTATTGATACCTCTCGCTGTGTGAGATGGATCCTGCCGAATCGTCTGCATTGAGCCAGACTGACTACCTTTAGTATGAGCTGCGGTGGTTCTCACCAGCAGGTAACGTGTTTGTATCCAGTCTGTCTCAGCTACAACGTAGTGCGGGCTGCTACTCACGAACTTCGATGTGTTGTTGACGATTTCGTTTAGTGACATTGCAGAACTAACCTTCAGTTCACTGTTTGGCCACCCGGAACAAGATGTTTGTCCGTAACCTCCAATGTAGCCGGTGCTTGTGGATGCGTGAGGACTCATGTAGACTCCATGTCCATATGCTCTGCCATGCAGTGTATCCTTGAAGTGAAGACCTTCTCGAATAATCGAATGCCAATTGTACAGTGGGCTGCCATGCCAAGCGAATAGAGTTGGATATGGGTTGTTAGCGGTCTGTTCTTTGACACAATCGATGAACCGCTGTTCTTTGTCCGGTGCACCTTGTGCAAATCGGAACTGCATGTAATCGTCCATGCCTGAGACTCGATCCTCGGAGTAGGCAGCATTTTCGGCCATCTTGTTATCATCCAGCACAGTATCGACCTGCATGATGCAAGATCGATTGGAAGCAATGATCCAGCGAAGGACGTTGAGAGCAGATGGAATCATTCGCTCGCGCCATTGCCGCAGACTTGAATCTTGACCAACGCTATGTGTCTTGAGATACTGGCGCATATCTTTAATAGGTGGAAGTGTGTCAAGCAATGCCATGATGGCTTTGCACTTGTGATCATCGGGTAGTTCGTCAAAATTATGGGAGAAAACGTAGCAGTCCACTTCTTGAGAGACATTACGCACGACTGGTGCGCTTGTGCCCCCTTTCTTGGTTTCACCAACTCTGATAGGCGGACCCAGCTTGATGGTAGGCAACAAGACCTCCTCTACCTGGTGATAAACCAGACCAGGCAATTTTTCATTCTCAACTAAAACAATAAAATCTCCCTTCTTTAGTCCATGCCCACTAGATGAGTTTTGGGTTGGAAATAGTAATTCGTAGTTGTGGCCGTTGTACGGAACGCGAAACGACTTGCTGGGTGGTAGAGGTGTTTGGATCGCCGTACTTGGCCGTTGTGCAGACAACGCAGGCTGGTATATACGAGATGCGGGATTCGTCAATGGATGTGAGTACTGAGGTAAGAGAGGTACCTTGAGGTCAATCCCGATAGGAAAGTCTTTCAATTTGCCGGCCTGTGCTTGTACGTAGCAGAAGCTGATAAGGAGGTCGACCACATACGGTTGAGACAAGATCTCCCATTCAATGCTCGGGCCGAAGCCTAGACCCATGTACTGATACAAGCAGAGAGGATTGGAGCACACATATGGTTTAAGCGCTTCGAACGTCGATCCGGAACTGCAGTGACACACCAAGCAAAACTCCGTACAGCGTACAAAGTGTCGGAGGGCAAACTGCATTGCCACAAGTGGGAAAGGACAGTGCTTTAGCTGTACGGACCGTTCTGCAATAATGTCTTGCATGACGATGTTGGGGAGAGCGCGGTCAACATAGTCTGTCATCTTATCATACTTGGTCATTTTCTCGAAGTCTGCGATTGCTCCTTGCGTATCATGCACCAGCTGTTCTGCACCAGACCAGCCCAAACAATATGCTTCTCGAAATTTGAGTATACGTGTGAATCGGCTGCGAAACAGTTCATTCAATGGGCCCCCTATAAAAAGCGGCTGTAAATCCGTAGAAGAGTAGAAGTTGTTAGCCTGCGACTCTGCGGTTGTAGCAACAGCAATTTCGGCGAAAGCTCCCATCGCACTTTTGCTATTAGGCTTGTAGCTCGAGCACAATCCAAGCCGAATTTCAGTTGATCCAGATAGCGTTGGTTCGTTTCTAACTGCATCAGCTGTAGGACACCCATTCTGGAACTTGATGAGCACGACGAAATACTGTTTAGGCTCTAAAGTCCAAGCTTTCATTACCTCCTCGGATATGCCCAGCTTTTCAACTCTTATGGATACGCAGACAATGCCTGCGGACATTGGATCACCAATAACACCAATCTTGAAACCAGCCTCTTTCGTCTCTCGGAGATCGGCTTTGATCTTGGTTGAACTGGCTGATGAAGTAAATGATTTTCTAGGCCTACCAATTGCCATGGGCTCGGGCTTCATGGGCTCTTCGAATCCGAATGCTGCGTCTTCATCGTCTTCTTGCCAGTGTTCTTCCTCGTCATCGTCTTCGGCGTCACCAAGGGTTTCCTCAATGTCGCTTGTGTTTGCGACTTCCACTGGGTTTGACGCTTGGCCACTCGTGACGACCTGATACAGACCATTCGAAATCTCCTGGAGGGCGTCCAATATTGACCTACGTCTGATAAGAGGGCAGAACAATTCCAGACTGTTAGCTAAAGACGGTGGAACATCGCCGTCTCTAGCGAAGACCATGTAATCATTTTCTTGAGGGTAGTCATCGACATTGAGCGCAAGCAGCGCAAGTCCTACACTTCGAGCCGATCCAAACTGGTTGTAGAGGTAGTTGAAGCTGACCTCACCATCATCGGTGGTAGCAACGTTGTTAATATGTCGAGGCGGATTTTGAGCCGCGGCCGCAAGATCCTGTCGGAACTGCTTTCGACCCATGTCAAGACAGTAGTAGATTCGTGGCTTTCGATATGGCGTACAAAAAAGAGAGAAGCTTATGTCTTCTATTCTGTGACAGGTGTGGCTGAGACCTGGCTAGAATGTGATTCCTGCACGAATGTAGAGAAGCACCGTCAACAGGGCAAGGTTGCGGTCCACGAAGAGTTGGTGCAATCAAAGGAGGAAAGCTGGAGGTTGGATGGCATACCCGTCACACAGTTTCAGGTGCAAGGCTGACGCAGATGTTCTGTCAACTAGTGTTGTTCAAGATGCACAAGGCAATTCAGTGACAAGTGCAAGTGAAGGATGTGGAAACTGGCAAGAGGTATAGCAATTAGGATGTAACAAACCTTGACTGCGAGGCACCAAAGAGCAAAAGAACGTGAGGACTACATCCGAACTACCAAGAAACGAACGAAACCATGAAGTGAAGTCGTTCTGATTTCAGGTTGTGTACCCAGTACCTCCATGGTAGTGGCAGGCAGCAGCAGAGCGCTAGTAAGAAGAAGAAGGAAAAGAAGGCACTCACTGGAGGCTGAAACAACTCTAATGAAGACGCGCTAGCCTGTGCAACCGTGGTTTGTCCTCCTTGGGGCAAAGATTGCTGCTAGTGTACGAACAGTTCCGACTAACTAAGACATCTTCAGCAATGGACACCATGAGCAAACCCGAGCATTAAGAGGCTTGCCAAAAACTCGTTTCCTGACCTAACCTGGACAACACTCCACCAAACTTCTAACCGGAGCAAATGGTACAATTTCATTCCCAGATGTTTTCCCGAACATCTCATTAGGGCAACCTTCGGGCGATTCCAAAACGAAGGCCACTTCAACCGAATCGAAGATATTTTGGGAACCACCATTCACCCTGCACAACAAATGGATGTTGATGAAGATCGCACAGATTTGTCAGGAGGAATATTGGCATCGGACTTCGACCCAGTACAATATTTGAATGATTCATTACCAAACCTCAATCTAACCTCACAAGGCCCGTCCGCAAAACAGAGTCGAACAGCACAACTGCTATCTTCTTCCACAGACATACAAGGTCAGCTTGGGAGATTGAATGCCTACAATGCTCGCGCGTCAGCAGAGCTTACGGCCTTGACAGATGAAATTTTGCGCAGTAGTAACAGATTAGCTTACGAAGTCGAAGTTTTGAGAAGCGATGCAAATGGCCTGTTCGATCTGTTGTCAGATACGCTCAAGGATGATATACGACATTTCGTGGCAGACGACATGCTAGTGGGCCCGAACGGCTCTACAGACGAAGTGCATAGTGAAGTTGTTCAACATGGAGGCTTACGCGGCCCCACAGATCCAGAATTCATGCAACAGCTACGAATGCTTGGTCATGTCAAATCACGACTAGAAGAGGTTGTCCACGTGTTTGGAGAGGCTTTGAAATGGCCTGTTCCTGCATCAGACGTTTCGGTCGCTTCTTCCTTGATATCTGTATCGGCACCGGAGCTTGGAGTAGTCAGTTCAGCAGAAGATGACAAAGCCAGAACTACCATCCGACAATATCGAGAAGAAATCGTGGATTTGCTCAGCAGCGAAGGTGGTGGTTATGCTGGTGTAGATGCTGCACAAAAGCGGGTGAGCCAGTTTCGAAATCTGGCGTTAGTATGGAAAAGTACAGTAGAAGAGAAGGCACGGAGTCGAATAGTGGACAGTTTTGCCAAAGTGGTGGATGATCGCAAACGGGCTCTAAGTGCTCAAAATCAAGGGAGCAGGCCTTATTTGGATTCAACAAGATCCAGTGCGCAACCGTCTCGCACAGGGACCCCGGGACTACCGACGGGCGGGCTGTTCGGCGGACTGCGAAAATTGCGAGATGAAATATATCTTGATTGAAGCATTTGCGATACTGTTCTGTGTTTTCCCCCACGTCACAAGCCAGATTCCACTCCCTTACGTGCTGACACTGAATGCAGAGATGATGTGACTGCCGTCATCAATCATTCTGTCCACACAGCTGAATCACTTGAGAACATCTTGGATCCTGTGCATTCTTTTGCTCTACTCTTCGCTTTGTGCTTCGTCCACTCCGAAAAACCAATCATCTAAAATCGTAGAGGCGTGAAGAACCATCTGTTCTTGCCGCTTTGGTATCGCTCCTCCAATGCCTTCTTTACGTTCTTCTTCGCATCTTCTCTCTGGCTGACCTCCTTGAATGTGTCGTTTGAGATGACGTTCTTCAGACCTTCAAGTTCGAGTGTGTATCGTGTGGGCATGAGGTGGTTGTAGTTGACCATCTTGATGAATGGCTTTACTTTGGATCGCTTCTCGACCTTCTTCTTTCCCATTCGTTTCGTGACTTTGGATGGGTATCGTTCAATTCCTGCAACTAGAGCGTAGGAGAATGGGTGCTGCTTTGTGCCGGAATCGACTGGCTGTATAATGACAACCTGCGCAAGCCTGTCAGTCTGCTGCTCTTCCCGTACTCTCGGTTTATTTCCAACTCCGAGACTGTCACAGTTATCGTACCTTCTTGCCAGCATATCGGCCTCGGGTAATGATAGCCACACGGCCAACCTTGAGAACTGGGGCACAAGAGTCAGTATAACTTCGTGCGCAATAACAGATAGAGCGCATTTCATACACTTCATGGTTGCTGTGGTTGGAGAATTTCCGGTTCTGTTGCGGTCAAGTGTCAAATGTAGCGTCGATGAGGTCTCTGGTCGAAAGTCACTCTGTGCGCAGTCAATCTTGGCAGGAAATTTCTGGTGGGTCCCTAGTCTCGAGGCTGAGGTTTGGCTTGGCATTGGAAATGGCTCGGCGAAGCTGCCCAAGATGAAGCGTTGCCCATAGCAACATAAGCGCGTCTGGAGGCCCCGCCCGTGTTGTCATCACCAGTGTGCTGCTGAATCCAACGAGCTTTTGTTGCAGACTAGTGGCTGCCGCATCACGAGTAGAAGTGATAATAGCTATCGATGCGCTGTCTTCTCTAACAATTCTGCCTCCACATTGCTTTCGATTTATACATTTCTTGGGTTAGCGACGGCGTTGCTTTGCCCTACATAATGTTTGTATGAACTCAGATCACCATAGCACCTTCTACCACACATTCCATATCGAGCATTGACCATGTCGACAACTCCATCATACACGAGGGACCGGTCCCGAGATGCCAGCGAATCACGATTGGTGAAGCATTCGCACTCGTACTCAGAAAGTGGCCGGTCATCAGTACCCATGTGAGTGTCTTTGCGCTGCGCGTGAATCAACTGCTGACCATAGCAATAGGTGGGATAGTTCTGATCCAGACAGAGCACCTCCACCACTACCACTGAATCCTGTAGCGAGCAACAGTCCGATCACGAAGGGAAATGTCTCTTCCACTATCGAGAAAGCCGCAGCATTGATAGCATCAAGAGCACTGGAGAGTGCGCCAAGTGCATACACTTCTAATCCACCTCCCACTTCGCCCGACAAGGGCATCATTCGACCACACCATCGCCGCATGCAAACTGTTCAAATAGGTGGCTCACCAAACAGAATCAGCGATTCGCTCGAAAGACGGTCTCCAGACAAGGGTTTCCGAACGTCCAGGCTGGCTGAGTGGGAGGACCTATCAGCCCTACGAACACCTGAGCAAAGTCCTACACGCGGAGGCTCTGAAACACCGACTCCTTCTGGAAAGACGAACAAGTCAGCTAGTGATGAGAATACACCGCCAGCATCAGGCATGTTAGCGCTTCAAGCTGTACGAAATCGTCAGGACACCGAGCCGCCACTCTCTGACGTTACCAATGGCTCCTCGCGCAACCAGCCGCCATCATTCGACATTTTGTCAACACAAATCCTCAATATCACCAACATCGCTACCAGTCTGCAAAGAGAGATGGCATCTCTGACAAAACGCAGCAAAGACAACGCTACAGATCTCTCTAAACTACAAGAAGCAACAAACCTTCGAGATGAAGATATTCGGAAGACTCTCCGAGACCTTGTGGCAGGACTGGACCAAAAATTTGGCAATATCGATTCGAGATTGCTAGGAGCGCCAGAAGCAGCAAGATCAACCCCAAACCTTCCACTGTTCATCGAGGACCGAGAGCACGTTACCCCGTCACGTAAGAGCTTTACTATGCCTCGAATCGCAAGCCCTGCTAGCTTCTTGGAGCGCGAGATAACATCTTCACCCTCGGTTGTCTCCGTTGATGGCGCCGCCAGTATTGCAATGCTCGAGAAAGTCCTACGAGAAATGGCCACAAGGGACGGTCAGGAGAAGTTGATGAAGACGCTAGAGAGAGCGAAGTTGGAAGCTGGTGCACCTCAATCTAGCCAGTCAGCTGAACAGACGACATTGGATCCGGTCATGACACAGAAACTCGAAGAAATACTCGTATTCATGAAAGACATGAAGGCGGATTCTGGTAGCAAGGCTCTAGTACGAGCGCCAAGCATAGCAGATGCAAGCAGAGGTCCCTCCCAGATGGATCTGTATCTTGATCCAGAAAATAAAGGAACGAGAGGTGCCTCTTCTGAGTTGGTCAACGACGAGATCGTGAAGACGCTGAGAAGCGTTAAACAGTCCTTATCTCAGCACGGAGGACTCACTAATGAAGTGAAAGCTCTTGTTCGTGAGCTTCGAGGGGAAGTGCTCGGCATGGGAAGAGAGATCGCCAGAAAACTCGACGAGACTACATCGTCTGCAAAAGAACTGCAAGAAGCCAGTACACCCGGTCAAGAAGAAGTGGTCCAGGTTGTCGAGCAGGGTCTATCGGAGCTGAAGGAACACATGCACTCCATCGTCCAGGAGAATAACATGCAACTTGCCAGAATCAGTCCACCTATTGACACGACACAAGTGGTTGCAGCAGTCACTAACGCCATTGTGCAGCATCAACCACAAGAAGTGACTCGGGATTTTGCGAGCGAACGTGAAGAGCTCCTAGCAGCAGTCAAGGAAGCATGGGAAGAATGCAAGCCTGAAATCTCACTGGAGCACTTCGGTCTTGAGAGAGATGAAATCCTTGATACTCTAAAAGAAGGATTCCAGTCGTACCAGGCACAGAACACCGGGGCCGCCGAAGCCACATACGATAAGGTCATCGAGGTCGTCCAGAGGGGTCTTGCAGACTTCCAACCTCCTCAAATTCAGCAACCACCATCAATCACAAAAGAAGATATTGCGGCTGCAGTACAAGAATGCTTGGAGAACTTCCAATTCCCTACAATGCAGCGGGAGCTGCCCGACAGCACAACATCTGAGGTGACGAGAGAGATCGTTCTCGGTGCCATTGATGAAGGCATGTCCAAGCATGCATCTGCACCATGTGAGCGGCATGAACTGAGTAGAGAGGATATTCTCAGCACAGTTAGGGAGGGACTTGATAGTCAGCAACCTGCAGCAAACAGAGAGCCCGAGTTCAATCGCGAAGACCTCTTTGATGCAATCAAAGCATGTCTCGAAGGTGAGCAAAATCCTCTTGGTGGAATGGGTGAGCGTGTTGTTGAGGCCATGCATGAATTCTTGGGGAGCATGAAGACAGAATTCCAGCAATATTCGGCGGCCAACGGCAGGGACACTGAACAGGTTTTGGACGCACTTAAAGATGGACTCGAGGACCTTCGTGGGGAAATCGAAAGTTATGTTGACCGAGCCTCCGACGTGACCGGCAAGGACGAAATCATCGATGCTGTCAAGGCTGGATTTGCAGCTATGCAAGCTGATATGGACAAAGGTTTCTCTGCAAGAAACACCCAAGCACTCGACACTCCGGAGCTTCTTGATGCAATGGAAAAGGAATTCGAGCATCTCAGAGAAAGCATTCGAAAGAGCCTGTCAAATGCTGATACATCTGCTGACAAGAACGAAATTCTCGATGCCATTCGCGACATTTCCGAGGCGGATCGTGGTTCCTCTCTAAGCAGCAACAGTGAAGATGTCATCCGATCAGTCAAAGAAGAACTTGAGCACATGCGCACGACTCTTGCAACCACTCTTATCAAAGGTGCTGCAGGACCCGACAGAGACGAAATTTTGGACGCCATTCGAGAAGGTATCGAGAACAGCCGCAGCCTGCCAAAAGCCGACGGCAATGAAAGCATATTCTCGAACACGAGCGAGCTACTCGACGCATTTCAAGATGGTGTAGACAATATCCGAGCTGATATGCAGAAGCTGCTTGACAAACCCGCCGAGCCTGACAACGGCCAAGAAATTCTTGACAGTCTCAATGCCGGAATTGAGAGCATTCGCAGCGACCTTGAGCAGTTGAAGAACAAGCGCGACCAGGATACTGAGGCTGAAGCTATAAAGGGAAATGAGGTGATGCTCCATGAGGAAAATGGTCTAAATACTCAGATCGAAAGCCTCAAGGTGATGGTCACCCAGCTAAGAATCAAGGTTGAAGGGATGGATGTGTCTACACCAGACATCAATATTCCTTCAGAGATGAGAGTGCATCCTGAGGATCTTGGAAGCCTTCACGCTGCGATGGAGCATCACGCTCGAAAAGACGACCTTGAAAGCCTTCACGCCGCGATGGAGCATCACGCTCGAAAAGACGATCTTGAAGGTGTTCATGCAGCCATTAGGGAAATGCAGGACTCAATCAGTGGTCTGCCTCGCGAAATACCGGAATTCACCATGCCAGATATTCCTATACCCGAAGCAGTCATGCCACCAAACGCGGCCTGCAAGGAAGATGTTGACGCTCTTGAGACACTTCTGCACAATGTAAAAGCTAAGCTCGATGAGATGGTCATGCCCGATATGGAGCCGATGGCAAAGACAACTCAGATTGAAGGCTTGGAAGAGATGTTGAGAGAAGTCAAGACAACTGTGGACCATGTCGCTGCCAAGGCATCAGAAGAAGGCAACAAGGAGGACTTCGCCATCATGGAACTTTCTCTCAAAGACATGGCTGCTAACATCGAAAGCCTCCATGAGAAGCTAGCTTCGCCATCCGAGGACAGCGAGACCAAATTGACAAAAACCGATCTCGAAGTTCTCGAGTCCCTGTGTCTGGACATGAAAGCCAAGTTCGACGAGCAAAACATACCCGACACTGAGGGTCTAGCCACGAAGGAGGATCTTGCTGAGGTCAAGGACAGTATCAATTCCTTCCGAGAACAGTTCGAGTCTGACAACGACTTGACTGCTCAAGCATTCGAAGCTCGTAAAATCGAGCACGGAGGTCTTGCTACCAAGATAGACGATGTTAAAGGCCTTGTGGCAGAGATTAGGGAAGAACTCATGAGTAAGCTGACCGGCAATGAAGAGGGTATCGGTGAGCTGAGCAGAGTGCTCGGTATGCACCACGACAATATGGACAATTACGCCACGGCCAGCAGTATGAACGAGTTGACAGAGCTGGTGACCAAGGCCTTTGATGCGTTCATGGAGTCAAGATCAGCTGGCAAGTCCGAGGAAGAGGAACGTGATGCTACTTTGTTTACCAAGGTTGACGACAACCACAGTGAGCTCCGAGCCAAGCTCGAGGAGAAGTTTACTGAGCTCATGGCCAAGTATGACGACGCCCAAGTCATTGGAGATGCGAAGCTTGCTGCAATGGAGGAGCGTGACAGAGAACATGCCGAAACCAACACCACCGTCAAGGGGGTTGTCGAGGAGTTGAAAGGTCTCATGGATAGTCTTGGAGCAACTGTTACAGAAACATGTGACAAACTGGCCAATGACTCGAGGACTGTCTTTGACGTTGTGGATCAATCGAACACCAAGATTGATGAGATCAGCGCAGCTAATGCTCACGAACACGGTTTGACAAGAGAAGAGATTGCCAAAACACTCGACGTCACAACAAGAGTCGAAGGCGAATTGCAAGCGCAACACCCTGCCATCTTGGCTGCTATTCAAGAAGTTCTTGAAAAGGTCGGACGGCATTACGAGTATTCTCAACAGCAGAGTGAGGACTTTAGCAGAGCCAGTGAAGAAATCAAGTCTGGAGTCAGGGAAATACCGTCTGCTATTCCAGCCCTTTTGCCAGCATTGCCAGCTGTTGAGGCAGCACCATCAATCGACGAGCCGCCAATGCAAGAAAAGTACGACGACTCCGAAGTGAGAGCCAAACTTGACGAACTGCTTCAAGACAAGTACGATGACGCTCAAGTACATTCCAAACTTGACGAACTGCTTCAGGACAAGTACGATGACGCTCAAGTACACTCCAAACTGGACGAGCTGCTTCAGAACAAATACGATGATGCTCAAGTGCATTCTAAGCTTGACGAACTGCTTCAGGAAAAATACGACGACGCTCAAGTACATTCTAAGCTTGACGAAATAGTTGCTCATTCGGCTCTAGCCAAAGAGGCATTCGCGACCATGGATTCTCACCATACTGACACTCTCGAACGACTTTTGGGACTTGAGAAGATCGATAGCATTCACGAAAAGGTCAGTGCCACGGCCGAGGAGATCAGTGCCATGGTGGCAACACAAACCAGACTCATGGCCGAGCATCATGAATCTCGAGCCGAGGAAGCGCGCGAAGCGGCCATTGCACTCGAGAAGCGTACCGCTCAGAAAGAACGGGTTGAGGCTGATATCATGGCGCTCAGCGAAGAGAAGAATGCTCTGCTGGACTCGATGGCCGCGCTCAAGCGCGAGCACGAAGAACTCTTTGCTCAGACCAGACGTCTCACGCGAGATGTGGCAAAGCTGGAGACGGCACTCACAATCCGTCAAGAAGAGATGCGTGATATGAATGCTCGTGCAGAGACACTCGAACGAAGAGTGCTCGAAGGTGTCATGAATCATGCTCGTACGGCCAAATTTGCTAGAAGCATCCCCAAGCAGAAAATGACACCAGCTGAACGGGATGCATCTATGAACCTGAAGCGGATGTCAAGCTCGGGCGGTAACAATACTGCAAAGGGGTCTAGCAAAACACCATCCCATCTTGGTAATGCCGTCGGTATGGCCTTGAAGAAGCGAGCAGCTCTAGCTGTTGCGCCCAACACAAATGGATCACATCGTCAATCTACCGTCGACCGAAGAATCTTGAGCACAAGCCACATGCAGAAGGGTCAGACACGAGGCGCACCACCACGCGCAATGATCCTTGCGCCTAACAACAACTCTGGTCTTGTCAGCTTGAAGAGAAGTCAATCTGTTAAGAGCAACCCTAGCACATATCTGAGTGGTCGGAAACCGAGCTGGACAGGTATGGAATCGACAGTTGCAGACAAAGAGAACCACTCGACTCTCGATGATGAAACACTTGACGGATCAAGTGATGCTGGCACCGAACGACGCACCAGCTTGAGCGGGACATCATACATGTACACCGACAGCTCACTAAGTCGAAACAGCAGACGCAGCACAAGCTACGCTAGCAGTATGGGCGGCACCGCCAATGGCCAAGGCCACGAAAGCATCCTTGAAGAAGACGAAGAGGACGACGAGGATGGCGAGTCTGTACACAATATGGAAGACCTGACATACCGCGAGGGTGATTCCAGAGCTGTTGTCCTGGCAGACCACGACATTATTCGGCCTGACGAAGTTGACGAGAGCGGATTAGACGACGAGGATTTTGACGACGCCGACACAGTTGGAGATCTGCCAGCTCCTTCGGATATTGGTCATCACGAGTCGAAGTATGCTGTTCCTAGTGATAGTGGGCTTGGATCGGAGCCTCCGACTCCAGACCAAAGTATGAGAGGATGGAATAGTAGCTTGTCGACGTGACGGTCCTGGCTGGAGGACGATGACTTAATGAAAACGGTGTTTGGGATTGGGGTGTTTTTGGTAGCGAGCATTGTGTGAAACGATAGAATATTGGGTGGTGTTCGAGGTTGTTGTACAGGTAAAATATCGTCACGCTGACATCGAGCGTGATTATATAGCATGAATTTCAGTATTATCGCTTCAGTTCGTTGTCTTGTTGCTGCGTTTCTCGCTCTCTGTTTCGTATACTAGTTCCCAACTTCGTCACGCCCACATTCATTGGAGCCTATCAGGGGTGTTGTCGGACCAGGACTGATCGACGTCATTCCCAGATGGGCAACTGCGCACGAACATCTCGCTTTACTCCCAATATACAGTTATAGCTTCAGGTCCATGCCAACAACCTCACACCAGCCCTTAGACGCAGGGCGGCAGACAGTGTCGTTTCCGATACACAGTTCGACGCGCCGTCGCAACATCTTTTTCCCACCGACTTCCTCATCATGCTCGACCCCGTTCCTCCACCACCGCCATTCTTGTTCAACCTGACCAAACCGTTCGCCGACCGGTTCAATTTCCCGTCTTTACCCCATCACATTCATGAAGTCCTTTTCGCGCTGGGTCTTTACCAGTCGGTGCAGTCCATTGTCTCACCGGTGCTATCGAGACTCTTGTTCCCGAAGATCTACAATGGTCTCACGAAACGGACACGCGTAAACTGGGATGTTCACGTTGTGTCGCTGGTGCAGTCGTTACTCATCAACGGACTGGCGTTGTGGGTCATGTTCACGGATGAGGAACGAGGGCAGATGAGCAACAGTGTGGTGGAACGGGTATACGGATACACGGGGGCCAGTGGACTGGTACAGGGGCTGGCGTGCGGGTATTTCCTATGGGACTTGGTTGTGAGTACGCGGTACATCAAGATCTTCGGCATTGGCATCTGGTGCCATGCTGTTACGGCGTTGTTGGTGTTTAGCTTTGGATTCGTGAGTATCCCCCTGGCAGATGCCGGCGAACACACACTGACTTGACTCGGCGACAGAGACCTTTCTGTAACTACTACGGCCCGGTGTTCATCCTCTACGAGCTCTCCTCTCCATTTCTGAACGTGCACTGGTTCTGCGACAAGCTCAATCTAACTGGCTCCTCCCTGCAATGGTACAATGGCATGATCCTGCTATTCACCTTCTTCGCTTGTCGCCTTGTGTGGGGTACCTACCAATCCGCGCGGGTGTACATGGACGTCTGGCAGTTCTTGCACATGGATGCCGCTGCCGTGATTGCTGAAGGCCAAGCCGTAACATCCAAAGCTGCAGCGAACATATTCGGCGCACGAGACGGCGGTCTGTGTCTGGGGGATAGGGGTTGTGTAGCTGCACAAGCCGAGGTTATGAAATTCGTGGGCCCGAACAACAGCGTGCCATATTGGCTGATCGCAATCTACGTGGTGAGCAATATGACGTTGAACTGTCTCAATTGGTATTGGTTTGCGAAGATGATTGAGACAGTGAGGAAACGGTTTGAGGGCAAGCCGCATGATGAGTGGAAGCATGAGAAAACGGAAAGGGAGAGGAGGAAGAGTGTGGTGGAGCACGCAGCGGATTCTTTGGATCAAGATACGCTGAGTGGACCCGCAACTCCGTGGATCGAGCTCGGTGAGAATGTTGCTACAAGCAGTGGTGTTGATGGAGCGGCTGAGGTCAACAAGCGGAGGAAGGATCTGTAAGAGGCGTTGTTGTTGGAAATAGCGAAGCGAGTACAAATCGGTGGCGTCTCGATCTCATTCTGGATTGGAGCAGGTTGGAAGTTTGATTGTGATCTCTGTCTATTAGCTAATTGGAGACGGACAGTATGGGACCTACAGGTTACAGATTTCATAGAGGTAATTGTGAACAAGTTTTGCTGCTCAGGACCAAAGTGAATCATGTGTGGGCACAAGGCGAGCTAGCGCCGCAGTAGCAGGACCACGTTTGTTGACTAATGGCTTTTACCAAGTACGGCACCTGCCAAAGTTGACATGATACCGCTTCCGGACATGTCAGCACAAGCGACTATTTCCAGGCATGCAAAAGAACATTTTTGGTGTGTCGGGTGGCAGAGAAGGCAAGGCTGAAACAGCGAAAGACCCCTTTTCTTGCCGTATTCGGTTGCCCCTCCGACATGCCGAAGTCAACATCAGATCTGCACTGGTTGTGAAAATCGAACACGAACGTCGCTACTCTGTGTGGCATGGAACAAAGACACGCTCGACAGCGACCGTCTGAGATGATCAGACCAGCACTACTGCTCGCTTTGTAAAAGTCGATTGTCCCCAAAGGTGCCGACACCACACGATGGCCTTTCTCTTCGGCGGCCGCACCCGCCAAAAACCACCAGCAGAACTCGCTCGCTCAGTCAAGGACCTGTTGCCCAAACTCAGTGCTAACGGCGCTCCCAAGATTGAAGACGAGGTGGCCAAGAACATGTCACAGATGAAAGTGATTGTGCAAGGAACACAAGAGGTAGAATCCAATCCAGAACAAGTGCACCAACTCATTCACTCCATAATTCAAGAGGACCTGCTGTACGACATGGCGAAATCAATGCGATTGCTCCCCTTCGAAGCGCGCAAAGATGCTCAAATTCTTTTCTCGCACATTCTGCGCTTCAAACCCGCGAACGCTGCGCCAGGCGACCCGTCCGCAATATCCTACCTCGTCCTGCAACGTCCAGAAATCCTAATCGAACTATGTCGCGGCTACGACCACCAACAATCTGCCATGCCATGCGGCCAAATTCTGAGACAAGCACTCGCGTTCGATACCATTGCCGCAGTCATCCTCTACGACGAGTCCTCACCTGGCGAGCGAGCGGTCCAATTGAAAGAAGTTGACATCTCCCGCCCACAAACCGGCAAAGGCGTCTTCTGGAACTTCTTTTCTTGGATCAACAAGGGTTCCTTTGAAGTGTCTGCCGACGCATTTACAACCTTCCGGGACATTCTCACGAAACACAAGCAATTAGTGTCTACCTATCTAGCCACGAACTACGACATGTTTTTCACTCAGTACTACAGTCCCATCCTCCTGATGAGCAATTCGTATGTCACGAAACGACAGTCGATAAAACTGCTCGGCGAACTCCTCCTCGATCGCTCCAACTACGTCGTCATGACCCGATATGTGGCATCCGGCGAGAACCTGAAGTTGACCATGAACCTGCTCAAGGACGACCGCAAAATGGTGCAGTACGAAGCCTTTCACGTGTTCAAGGTGTTTGTGGCAAACCCGAACAAGAGCGATGAAGTGAGGAAGATATTGACCAAGAACAGAGAACGGCTGCTTAGATTTCTGCCGAGTTTTCTGGACGGACGTACTGACGACGATCAATTTTTGGATGAGAAGAGCTTCTTGGTGAGGCAGATTGAGCTGTTGCCTGAGGAAGGCGCTTGAAAATGGTTCACCTAGGAAGGACCGAAAGAGAATTGAGTCATGCTTTGCAGCAGGGCGTTATGGATGGGTAGAGAGAGAGCATAACTGGCGTTGCGTTGCGTTGCGTTGCGTTGCATTGCAGTGCGTTGCATGGTACGATCGGCATCGTTTTGATATATGAATAAATTGGCATTCATGTACATGCATTACGATTTTTCTACAAGCTTCTACTGAAGACGTGACTATTCATTTATGAACCGCCTTCCTCGCCTTACTCCAGACGCCCAAGAGATACATGCTATCAACAATCCCGGCCGATCGGTTCCGTTACTCATTGCTGCGTTCATCATTCAAGTACCGCTGCACATTCTGCAGCGCAGCCTCGGCCGTTTGAATGCGTTCTAGCAGACCGGCATTTATCATGTTCCTCCAGTCTAATGGCTGGCACTGGTGGGATGGTGGTTGCTGAGAAGCCGCAATACTTGGTGGTCCGCGATCTAGTAGGTGTTCTATTGACGCGGCATCGGTAGTAGTCTGTTGCTGCGTTGACTCATGGACAGTATACTCGTTATCACCATGTCTCGTCAGTGTGCTGGGAGCTGGTGTATATGGTGGTGTCGGGTATGTTGTCGCGTTGGAGTCTGAATATCTGCGATACGGACGTCGTGCGGCACCACGAGCAGGCGGTTGTGCGCGACGGTGAATATGGTTTGTGTTGTGCTGATTTTGCACGTTCGATGTAGAACTTGGTGACCTTGATAGGGATGGTGGAGTCAAGATCGCGGCGGCATCGACGGCCCGGAACCGATCTAAGCGGGTGGGAATGTTTGCCGAAGTGTAGCCTCTCTTTCGAGGCTTATTGCGTTTCGGCGGGCGATATTCAGACCATCCTGGTCGCCGTGCATTCTGCCGTGCTTGGTTGCATCGAGGAACGGCTGTTAGAGTTTCGAGTGCCGCTATTTCACCAAAGAGGACTATTGGATGTATGTTGATTGTGTTTGCATGGATGTCGCCAAGATGAGCGTTTGATGTTCCAGATACGGACGTTCGACCATAAGTGTTACTATGTTCGGAAGATGAAGGCCAATAATGTGGATTTGACGATGGTGATCGAAACGAGGATTCTAACATGATTAGGCTTTGCCTAAAAGAGAAGGGTTTTATTCTTTCGCTTACAGCCCTTCTGAATACTAAATCAAGGTGGAAGGTTGGTGTCTTGTGTGAGAGCACTCTAAATGGGGACGACAAAATACAAGTCTCGCCTGCTGATAAGCACCGATTTCCATTTCTGGCTAGCGGGATAGCGAGCAGTACCAGCATCTCGTCGCGACTTTAATGCGATGCAGACGCGATAGACAAAGGCCAATTCACCTAGGCATGTACTAGTCTTCCAGCATTTTAAGATATTTGATATAAAACAACAACGCGTGTACATATCGTAGAATTAATCACATATCATCCCTGAAACCCAAGCTGTCCCGCTGTCCGTAGGTTGTTGTTCTCAAACTACAAGCACCACTGTCAGCACCTTCAGACAAAATAAACAGGGGGTCAAACGCGGAGATGAGTACGGCGGTGCTTAACTACCTACAAGGCAAAATCGCTGCACAAATTTAGAGCCTTAGGGTGGGCGCCAAAATTTAACGGAGTTAAGATTTGGTGACAATCAGCCACCTTGATTTTCTGCCTTTGCAATCAGACCTTAACCTTTGGTTTAACTAAGCGGTCACCAACAAATGTGTAAGCTAGGCGGTAACTCTCGGTAGCAGAACATCGTATAGTCATGTGACGTTAATTCAAAGTGGCCTCAACCTTTTGTATGGTTAACTTCCGTTAAATTTTGGCGCCCACCCTAAGCCTTTTAACTGAAACGCTCCGCAGCCACTCAGCTCGGCCATTGCAAAAAGCACAGAAATGTTGCTACCGCTTCACGCTCGTGTATCACAACTTCGAGCGTAAACTTATCTTTTCAATCTAACACCCGGTCACATGTCCTCCTTATCCTCATGCAGTCAGTCTCAGCCTTACTGACATCTCTTTGATAGTTGCTCAACGTGTTGATTCAGCCCTGCCAGCCCCCTCCTCCTGCTACTATTTTGCTTCATTGATGAGTCTACGCATGCTTGCTTTGTGTTTCCTTACAGTCACACTAACCTCTCAAAGTTTGGCAAGATGTCCAGCATCACCATTCAAAACTACCACATTGGCTGGATATGCGCGCTAAACAAAGAATTAACCGCCGCCATGGCCATGCTGGATGAAGAACATGAGATGTTAGTAGGACAGGACCCACAAGATCACAACAGTTACGTGTTGGGTCGTATTCACCAGCATAATGTGGTGATTGCTTGTATGCCAGAGGGGGTGGATGGGTCAGTTCCTGCGACCAATGTGGCAAGGGATATGGCGAGGACGTTCCCTGCGCTCCGAGTAGGGTTGATGGTGGGCATTGGCGGTGGCATCCCCAACCTCTCCAAGGGAATCGACATCCGCTTGGGCGACATCGTGGTGAGCACACCAGAGAAAACTTGGGGAGGCGTGGTGCAATATGACAAGGGCAAAGCTGAGAGCGGAGGAAAGTTTGTGGTCAAAGGGCAACTCAATCAGCCACCTGCTCTCCTATTGCACACTGTTACCCAACTCCGGGCACGTCATGCGATGCGCCCCAGCAAGGTATCTGATTACATTAGTGAAGCGGTCGCACGAAACCCTATGATAGAGGAAAGCGGCTTCGCTTTTCCAGCTGAGTCTGATTGTTTTCACTGCAGCATCTGCGACAATGATATTGAAAGTCCCGCGGCTAAATGCCGAGGTCCTCACACCAAGCGAAAGCAACGGAAGAATAACAACCCTGTGGTCCATTATGGAGTAATTGCATCAGGAAACCAGGTGGTGAAGGATGCAGCAGTACGAGATCGGTTGCGAGACGAGTTCAATACTCTCTGTGTGGAAATGGAGGCAGCTGGGCTGATGAACCGGTTTCCGTGTCTCGTGATCCGGGGCATTTGTGATTACGCCGATTTGCACAAGAACGATGCATGGCAGCCGTATGCTGCCCTAACTGCTGCCGCATATGCAAAAGAATTACTCCAATACATCTCTCCAGCCCAGGCCATCCAAGAACAGCCTGTTCAAGAACTGTTAGGTACGTGACAACCATAGAACCTTCACTAGCAGAATGGACATTCTATTTATGATCTTGACGCTAGCTATTTCAGTATCATTTCCCATCCTACCACTAAATCGAAGATATTCTAACAATAATGCCTTAAGGTTTACTCGACGGAATTCATTGCGCCTCGAAAGCGCAACTGGAAGCCACCCAAACACAGACTCAGCAGAATAGGATCCAATATGAGAGTGATAAACATAGTCGATGCCACCAAACTTTTAAAGTCAGCCCCTACGAGGAGCAGAAAAACATCAATCCTGAACGAGTAGCTGGCACTTGCCAATGGGTGCTGTCTCACCCTCAGTATGTGCAGTGGACAATGAAAGCCGAGGATGACCTGCTCTGGATCTCGGCCGATCCTGGCTGTGGCAAGTCGGTCCTCACTAGATCACTCGTTGACAATGAGCTTCACAATACTGCCAACCATACTGTATGCTATTTCTTCTTCAAAGACAACGAAGAGCAGGATAGCTTAGCCACGGCAATTTGCGCCCTTCTCCATCAGTTGTTCTCCCAGCAGCCTCGACTAATCCAGTATGCAATGCCTGCGTGGGAGGAAAACGGCGACAAATTGGTCAAGGAGGTACCGGAGCTATGGCGCACGCTGCTCGCTGCTGCAAGAGATAAGGAGGCTTATGATGTGACGTGCGTTCTGGATGCGATGGACGAATGTCGACCTTCCGACCGGCAGTCATTAATCGAGATGCTAGCCAGGTTTTACACCCAGATATCGCCTTCTCTATCTGGCACACGGCGAAGCCGTTTGAAATTTCTAGTCACAAGTCGACCATACGATGACATCCGAACCGAGTTCCAGAAGACCCTAGACAACCTGCCAACTATCCGACTACAAGGTGAAGAGGAGAATGACCAAATTCACCGGGAAATTGACCTCGTTGTCCGAATGCGGGTGGATAAGCTTGCGAAAGGCTTGGGATTGGATCGTCAAACGAAGGACCAATTGATAGATAAGTTACTACAGATGGAGCATCGCACGTATTTGTGGCTCTATCTCGCGATCGAGGGCATTTATGAGACCTACCGAAATAGCTTCCGGCCTAAGGAAGCGTTGGTTAAATCACTCCCTTTGACGGTGGAAGATGCATACGAAAAAATCTTAAATCGAGTTTCCGAAGAGCAAAAAAGCGATGTGAAAAGAATCTTACAAATTGTGGTTGGGGCACGACGTCCGCTCACTATTCAAGAAATGGCTATCGCTCTTGGGATAGCTACATCTACACAACCGAAGTCTCTAGACAAGGCAAAACTTGACTCTTTATGGCTCGAAAGTAATATTCGTCATTGGTGTGGACTCTTTATCTTCATTAATCACACCAGAATATATCTGATTCACCAAACGGCAAAAGAGTTTTTGATCTGTGACGGGGGCTCCACCACTCCCCCATCAGGTTGGAAGCATTGCCTGGATTCGTGCGGGATTGAGAAATATATGGCTCGAATATGCATTGACTTTATCTGCTTGGAGGATGTTAAGTCGATTGCACAACTGTTAGCTGGGAGATCCACCAAGTACTCGAAGATCGACAGCTTTCTAGACAAAGACAACCACGTCGAAAGCTTCTTGTCTTATTCAGCAGAGCATTGGCCACATCACCTCCGAGATGCAGATATATCAGCAGACGATGCCTCTATGGCTGACGTATCCCAACTTTATGATACTGGTAGCAATCTGTATCGTCTTTGGTTTGCAGTTTTTTGGGAGACGACGAACCATTACCAAGAGGAGGAGCCGCAGATGAATTCAATTCGCCTTATGGCACTTCTAGGACATGAAAAAGTATTAAAATGGGTGTTGCAGTCGAACGAGAATTACGACATCGACGAAAGCGACTATACCGGTTGTACAGCATTAATATGGGCATGTCAATTTGGTCATGACAAGGTGATACAGATGCTGCTGGACCAGGGCGCGGATGTAAATGCTCAAGGAGGAGAGTGTGGTAACGCACTACAGGCCGCATCAGCTCGTGGTCACGAGAAGATAGTGCAGATACTGCTGGACCAGGGCGCAGATGTAAATGCTCAAGGAGGAGAGTGTGGTAACGCACTACAGGCCGCATCGGCTCGTGGTCACGAGAAGATAGTGCAGATGCTGCTGGACCAAGGCGCAGATATGAATGCTCAAGGAGGATCCTACGGCAACGCACTACAGGCCGCATCAGCTCGTGGTCACGAGAAGGTAGTGCAGATACTGGTCGACCAGGGAGCGAAAAATGTATGGAACGATTCGAGATGCACACCTAGTAAGATCTAATGTCTTTTCGACATACATACTGTAGTTGAACCTATCAATAGCTCTCTAATTTTGTAAAGACAGACATCAAGAGAGAAGGGATTTTTGCAAGCGACACTTTTTCCCTCCCACCTTCATATCCACCCTCCAGACTATTTGCCCACAAATCATAAGATACGTCGCAGCAGCTGTCATCACCAAGAGAACCGGCATCAACAGCTCTCAGAACTACCAGACGTAGCTAAAGGATCTGTCGCATGTGATTAAGCAGGAAGTCTAATACCAAGATCCGGTCACAGAGCTCGTCAAGGCACTCTTGCATCGACATTGTCTTTTAAGGGCGCATAGCTTAAGGAAGCAGAAAACATCCTGCAAGGTGATTTCTTCTTGATCTTGCAATACCCGCCGAGATGACCTTATAATGAGACGGGGATTGGGATGCCGAAGGTTCGAACATGAAAATGAATGGTCCTGGTCACCCTTAGCTTATACATAGCGACAGCGCCTTGAAGTGGTGGCGAGCACAACAAAACCGAATGAAAAACGAAACAATTTTCGTGAGAGCCACAAATTGTATGCTGTAAGAGCATCAACTCACGATTCCAAATCCCATATAGAAGCGAAAAGGATCCATCCAAAAGACAGGAGGCCTGACTTGCTGACTCGCTGACTCATCCAAGTCATTAACCATAAGTACTCTCTGCCAGACCCAGACGCAACCAGCTCATCATTCACTCACTCAACGACCTCCGACCGTCCCCAGTCCAACCACAGCCAACATGCTTCCCTCCACCCTCACGCTCGAAGCCAGCCACGCCCTCACAACCTGCACCACCCTCCTCTCGACCCTCAAATCCAAAGACCGGAAGACATTCGACTCGCTGCTCCACCCGTCCGGCCAAATCTGTAACGCGCGCTACCAGAACCCGGCGCAGGGCAAGCTCCTGTTCCACGACTTCAAGACCCAATTCCAGTCGTACCTAGAAAACGTCTTCAGCAGTCCCTCGGTCTTCGACGAAGCTATTGACGACGGTCGAGATACTGTCGTCCTGGTTGACGGCGACATCGCAACTGTTTGGACGCCGTATTGGTTCCGGATCGATGGGATGTTGAGTCATGTTGGGACTAACAGTTTTGGGTTGGCGAAGGTTGTGAAGGTGAAAGAGGCTGGTGTGGATGAGACAGGTACCGGTGAATCTGGAGGGGAGTTGCCGACGGGAGGGGCGGAGGATGGGAACTGGGAGTGGAAGATTGTGGTGATTCATGATACTGCGAGGAAGGCGACGGCGGAGGAGAAGGATAGGCTGGACGCGGAGTATACGGAGAAAAAGTAGTTGGATGTGTTTGCATAGCAATGAAACTTTGTCGAGATGCGGCCATGGTAACGGTGCTTTGTAGTCGATCTGTCTTTGGTCTGTGGTTGTCTATGTATGCGCGAAAATTGGTCTTCTTAGTTGCGAACCCAAGGTACACAGACTGCCTCCATGTTCCTTCAACCTTGGCTGAAACAACCACACTTCGCGCTCGCAGAAGCTACCTCCACGATCCCCTTCGAGGCGAGGCTGACAGGGTTTACAATTGCCTTAGCAAGCCTGGATAACCCAGCACCAATGCGAAGTTCAATGCTACTGGCTGCTTACCCTCTGATTTTGAGTGTGGTTGGTGCAGGGCTTGGCCTAATTCCATTCTGAAGTGAGGTTTGCGTCGACACTGGCGTCCGGGGTTGGTAGGATTTAGATAGGCCAAGTACCGTTCTGTCATGCCGTATCTGAGTTTGAGGAATGACGTGCAGATAACCAACTAGGTGTATCGTAACTTCAGCGCAAGACATTGTGATATGCCATTCATGCCTTCGACTCGGAAATCAGTGACTGACATAGACTGACTAGGGCGGAGCTGGAGATAGTGTAAGTTCCCAATTACTTGATTTAAGTTTTTGGGGGAAGCTTGTAACAGCCAAAGGCTATTCACAGCTTCGCCTTTCCGCTCTTCTCATATTCTCTTACTGCCTCTGCCTCTCTTTCACTGGCATGCTTTTGCATCTCAGTCATCCGCCTTTTCACCACCTCGTCATCAACACCCATAGTTCCGAGGTCAATCTTATCATATGCCACCTGTGCCTTCGCAAACGGCTTGCACCTTCTGCCATGCTCTACCCTCTGAGCCTTTGAAGGTTCACTGACTACAGTCTTGCAAAAGTCCGCCCACTGACCTAAGCACTCCTTCCCAACTACCGTGGTTGGAAAAATCATTGCAAAACAATGGGGCATGCCCTCATACAGATTGAAATCTACCGTTCCGCCACTTTGGTAAATTCTTCTCGCAACAGCCGTCCCTTCATCCTCCAGTGACTCTGTGCCACAGCAAATGAACACAGGTGGGGCACCTTTCCACATCTCTGGGGCTGCGGCAAGGGGTGAGCAAATTGGGTGACTCATCGTACTCGCGTTACAGAAGATCTCGGCTCGTGGCGGTTTCGCAGGCCAGATATCGTCCGGCTGCAAAGGGCGCAGAGGCAGACCAGTTGGACCAGGTGGATCAAGGTAGTCATATTTTGCGTTCGCATTTATGCTAGGCATGCAGCGACCAATGTCGAGCCAGGGGCTGTTTCCAGAGACACCGGCTGGAAGATCGAGGGGAACGTCGCGGCCGTAAAAGGATACCGAGGTCACACCTGCACGGCGAAGCGTGAGGATCAGGAGTAACAGTGCAAAGGAGAGATTGCCGCCTGCACTGTCACCTGCAAAGACGATGTGAGAGGCTGGGACAGGATCATGGAAAGAGCCTTCAGGAGGCGATAGCAGGTAGAGATACGCTGTTAGCGCGTCGACAAGTTGTGCCGGGAAAGGATGTTGAGGGGCCAGTCTATAGCGTACAGAAAAACAGCGTCCGCCTGTCCGTTTCGCGAGAGAGGAACCAAGAGCGCGGTGTGAGATTGGATCAAGGAGGAAATACGCGCCTCCATGAAAGTACAGTATCGTCACTGGGCTTGTCGTCTCCTTCATCAGGTGCTCATAATGCTCCCTCTCAGACGATAACTGCGGGCGTGGTGCCTTCTTGTCTACACCGCCTCTATACCCTGTCCACTCCCCTTCCACGTCCGCGATATCAGGCAAATCGAAAGTTTCCGTGCCATTACCCAGCTCTCTAATACCGCTGACTACCGCGTCTCGAACGTGACTATCCGGTGCCGGACATTTCGCAGTCGCAATCCACATTTGTCCCTTGATACCTGGGTCGCGAAGTGTTGGTGCTTGTAACTGTCCCACTGGCTTCGAAACGCGCATTACGGAGCGAATGATCTCGACCACGATTTCGGTACGCGCATCTTGCTTATCGGAACATGGTGACCAGCCCAGGCGGTTTGTGACCATCGTCTGGAGGATAAAAGGGAGTTTCGGGATCAAAAGCTTCGCTATTGCGAAGGGCGAAAAGTCCATTTTTGCGGTACTCTGGTGGGTGCTGGTTGAATTGTGAAGTGAGGATCACGGAGGGTGGAAGACAAGGTGAAGGTCCTGAAAGACACTTAGCCAAGGGACACGGCTAGGAGAGTCTTGTGATCGGTCCATCATTTTGCGTGGCAGCTGCACAAAATTAATGCAGTCGAAAAGTGTTATCGTCACCAGGAGCGGATAGTGTGGCATGCAGGAACACGATGATGCCTCGGTTTTCGGCCTTCCGTAACCAGAAACGGCAACAAACACGAAACACGAGGACGGCTGAAGGCAATGACATGTGGATTACTTGTTTCATTACAACTACTCTTCTTCATCAATTTCTCTCCTTTCACCACCCATGTCTTCCAATCAACATCTAATGTTAGCTGTCTCCAGCTGTACCTCCCGTGAACGTATTCTGACCCTGTCCATCAGGGAAGAAGTACGCGCCCACACCAATAATGATGTATGCGCTGCACAGCAATGCGCCTTCTAAATAATTGCTCCTGCCGTCTAGGCAGAGCGTGCATATGGTAAAAACACTCACAAACAGTGCCACCGTCTCGAAGAGTGTGAAGTAAAGTGACATGCCCTTGTCCATGATCCATCCGATAATCGTGACAATGGGCGTGATGAAAAGCGCGATCTGGATCGAGGATCCCAGAGATACACCGAGAGCCAGGTCGAGCTTGTTCTTGCTCGCAACCACAACAGCAGTGACGTGTTCAGCTGCATTACCAACAATTGGGAGAATGATAAGACCGATGAATGCTTCTGAAAGTGGTGAGCTCTCCACCAAGTGCTCAATCGAGCCGACAAGGAATTCGGCGCAAAGTGCGACGAAAGCCGTTGAGACAAGGAGCAGCATAATTGCGACAGGCTGAGAAATAGGTGGTTCTTCCTCTGTGTTTTGGATCGGTGCAGGTGCCGCTTCTTTCTTCGAGCGTCCTGTCAGTCCGGTAGCGGTGCGGGCTGGACCTGCAAACCCTTCTTGTGCTGAAGTCGCTTCGATGGGGGGCATGTTAGGTGTAGAATTGAATCGGCGCAGTTGATTAGCAGGATAACGCTGAAAATTGACTGGTTGTGCTGGGGAGATGCCGCTGGCAGCGCGGAAGACTGGTGGTGCTCGGATCGAGATGCCTCTTGTATTGAGAATTGGTCGTCTCGAATTGGAGTTTGGTGCCGAATTCGAGTGGGCAGGAGGGGTTGGATTGGCCATATTCATAGCAACTGTAGCTGAAGGGTCAGTCATGCCTCCAGACATCTGAGTAGGCTCCTCCACAGTGTTCTTGTCGAACACCTTTTCAGTTTCCGAAGGCAACGGCCCTGGCCCTTCTCCAGAAAGTTCCTCCTCTTCTTGAATAACATCCTCTTCGGTCTTGATGCTTCGTCGGCGGCCAAGCTTGGACCTGATCTTTCTCCTCACCCTTCGTCGCCTGCTGCCGGACGCGCCCGTTGATACCGTGGAGATAGATGAGCTCCTACTGGTGTTGCTACTCGACGAGCTTGTTGAGTCCATTCGCTGTAGAATGCCCGGTTGTGTCTGTTCGTCGATGACATGCTGTGGGGTTCCTTGGTAGAGGTATGCATGTGATTTCAGCTGAAACAGCAAATAGAGGACATAAACGATCAAGAGAATCACAGACGTCCCTCTTGAAATCTTGATGACTGCCTCATCGGCAAGCGTTTGGTCGTTGAACGAAGCATGGAATGCCGTCTAGATCTCATTAGCGATATTCCTCATGCTGGAATACATCATGTACTAACCGGTATCAACAGACTCAAGGACGAGAGAGCTAGCAAAGACGACGACATCTGCGTGACCATTGAGTCATAGATCTGCTCCTGATATTTCAATCCACCAATGGTCATACTCATTCCAAGGATCAGCAATAGGTTTGCCAGAATAGACCCAATCAGTGAAGCCTGCACAATTCGAATCTCATTCTTCACCAGGGCAATGATGAAGATGATCAGTTCTACGGCATTTCCAAAGCTGACGTTCATCAACGCACCGAGCGTTGGTCCAACGCGATGAGCGACACATTCTGTGGCGAACGTAAGGAGTCCAGCGAGCGGAATTACAGCGACAGCGTTGAGCGCAAAGACCACGTTCGGATTGATGCCGGCAAAGTGCGCAGCGATACCTGCCGGAACGAAAATGAGCAGGACATTTATCCAGCTGCGGAGGAGGATGATTCTGAGATTGTCGATGAAGGCGCGAAAGAAGGGTTTCTTCGACTTGTCCTTTTCTGGCTCGCCGCTTGGAGGTTGGTCGGCACTGGTCGCATTGATGACCTTCTCATCATCATGGTCACTCCATGGGTTGAATTTGGATTTATGAGCGGTATCGTGGGCCCATGCTTTCACCTTGTCTGTATTTCTATTAGTAGTCGTTTTGGTTGTACTTTGAAAGCCGACGAACACATATCCTGTAAGAGCTGATGCAAGTCTGGAAGTCTATTGTGAAATACGGGCAAGACGTTGCAGAATGTCTATCTACAATATGAAAGTCTAATGGCTTGATTTGCAGGCGCGTTGGCAGCTTAATGGAAAGAGATCGTGTGATCAAGTGTTCGTATCAGAATTTCCGTGACGTGTTTGTTGGATATGGCTTCAAAGTTGAAGTACAATGATTTGATCAAGGAGAGACTGGATTGAAGAAATGTCAAACTCTGCTTCGCACAATGAGTGTCAGGCAAGACAATAATTCCGTGTAGGTGAAGTTGGAAATGAATAGAATGCTCAAACCAGCATTTGTTTGTCCAGTGACGAAGAAGGCGAAAGTGATGCAGCGCTGATGCAGCGGAACCAAGGCATAAAATCGGGGCATCCAAAGGTGGATTTGTTTTTTGAGATTTTAGCCAACCACAGCACCAAATAATGACTCCGGAAAACCTATTGTGGCTCTGTGGCTCTGTGCGACTCGTCATGCTGCCCTGTTTGGGGATTAGTGAAACTAATCAGGGCCAAATTGTCCTCAGTTAAGCCCATTAAGCCTTGGTAGCGGATTCCAAGCATTCGAGCATGACTCGCAAAAGCTCGCGAACATTGCCTGGATTCGTCGAGAGAAAAAAGTGAGCAGGAAGCCAAGAAGGTTAAAAGAAAAAAAGGCCGAACATGAAATGCTTCGCATGAAGACAAGACCGACGATCATGCAAGCGGGAACACTCCCAAAAACTGCCCTGCGGCAGAGAGCCTCCACGTCTCCGTTAATTTGATCAACCTCAGCTCTAGCTAATACAATTCATGGCGCACGAATTCCCAGCACTACCAACTCCAAACGATACACATTCGTGAACGCTCGTATCAAATCAATATGATCACAAAAAAGTTCGCGCCTAGAAGTCATCCTCTCCCAAGTCCCATTTCCTAGTCGTCAACTTTCTCGTTTTCTTCTTCGTCGTTCCAGGGGTTACAGGCATAACCTCGTCGTTCGAGCTCGTCGTCATCACCGACGTCCTCATCGTTGACTCTCTGAGCGTCAGCTTCCTAGGACTGATCTCAGATAGACGCGAGTCTTCGTCCACATCATCCATTCCTTGTGATGGTTTCAGCACCAGTGTCACCTTTTCCTTCTCCATCAAACTCGCCAGGAACGGATTTTGGTTGATGGTTGTGCTAGTCGTTTCTTCGAGCACGACTTTGGATGCCTTCTTTGCTGGAGATTTTGCCGGAGTCTTACTGGTGGTTCTTGCCTTCTTTGTCGGACTTCGTGTTTGCATCTCTTGCTCCATGGCTGCGAGCTTGGCTCGAAGTACCTCATTTTCCCGTTCAAGCTCGTCGAACCGGTCGTTTGAGTTGCTGTCTTCATGAATCTCGAAGCTGACATTCTTCTCGAGAATCTCAATCTTCTCATCCATATACTCTTGGCTGTTGAAACGCTCCGTGTCCCAAGCCTCACGCCATCGTTGTTTCTCCTGCTCGAGCATGGTTTCCATCTCTTGCCAACACTCTTCTCGAACCTCCTGTTCCGCGATAAGCGCCTTCTCCTCAGCAGCTTGTAGCTTGAGCTCAGCCTCGGTGCGTTTAATTTCTTCTTCGGTCAGTCGAACGACTAGAGTATTACATTCTTCAGCAAGTCGTGAGATTTCGTGGTGAGCTTGCTCCAGTTCTTGTGCAGAGAAGTAGCTTTGTGGCCCATCGAGTGGCGTGTTCCGTCCGCTATGACCACTCGCACCGGGCTTAAGGGCACCCATTACGCTTGTGACGCTGGGCACTCGGGGCACTGTAACCTCACGAGCAAGAGCTGAGTATCGGAGGATCTGGCTGGTGGCGTTGAAGTCACCTTGAGCATCAGCCGTCACGATCATCACAGCCTTTTGAGGTGGGCGGTACTGCGAAGGATTGCTAGCTGAGGGAAACGAATTCGAGAAGAGCAGCTCGGTAAGTTTGCACTGCCGAAATGGTACGATCGGCTTTGTGCCATCTTGCTGACAGTCACTCTGTACCTGCAAACACTGACCCAGATACATCAAACTTTCGTTGATCTTGCCAGCTTCGGCAAGTGTCGAGCCGGTCGTCTTTGCGTTTCTTGCACGCTCAGATCCAGCAAGGTCCACAATGGAAAGAGTGCCGCCAGCCCATAGGTTCATGTGGTGACTAGCATAGTCGTTTCCTCTGCTCTTCTTCTTGACTTCGATGCAGAAGAAACCATGACTTCTTGAGCTGACACTGTTGCTGCCAGTCCCGGCAACTCTTCTTTCGGTCAGCCCAGTTTCGAGAATCATCATAGCTTCATCGTAGCTGCTGCACAAGATCTTCTTCAGACCTGCGACGACTTTTCGATCCGGAGACATCTCGGTGTTCTTGAAGACCAGGGGCCGTCTCATCAGCCCCTTCTGAAGCGCTGCGCCCTGTCTTGTCGACATGGGAGGACCACCAGGAGAAGTGCTTGACAGCAGGTCGAATATTCGGTCGTTGTACACCTCGTACATGGAGACTAAGACTGCATAGTCACAGTGCGAGTCAATGATAGTTGCATAGGATGACATGTCAGGTTCATGGGCAAATGTGCTCGGGCGCGGCATGGGCGGTCTTCGGGCGTGGTGTATAGGGAAGGAATCCTGTATGAAACTTTGTTTAGCATGCTTCTTCCTAGGGGTCAGACGTTCCCAGATGGTTGTTTTAGAAGGAGGATACCAAGGGTCTTTTTCAGCAAAGCTCTCTGGCACGGTGGGAAGTGGCTTGCCATTCACAGCAGAGGTCTTGAATTGACCATGCCCACGTCTGCATAGCTGCAGAAAATGAGGTGCTTCGGATGGTCTTGGGGAGGCGCGAGAATCTCTTGCAGCTGCGGTTTTCCTCGAGCGGGTTGCATGTGGGCTCAATGTTGGTCTTGGGGACTTTGGGAAGGATCCGGGGATATGGGAAGACTGAGGGCATACCGTCATTGGGGTTTGTGCTCTTGAGCCGATACCCGTCATGGGTGTCTGAGCTCTCGAGTACCTGGCTCGATCGCCATCCGTGTACATGTTCTCCAGGAATGTTGTGGCGGGTATTATAAGTGCTTCGGAGGCATCACTGGCCTGCAGGCTCTGTAGAAGTTGCACATCGGTTGGCAGATCTGGATGACATGGTCGTCGTATGTTGGAGCCGATGGAGCGATACAGGACATCGAGGGTCATTTGTGTCAATCCTCTCTGTGCCTTGGTGCCGAGAATGGTGTGACTCTGCCTGCCGTCAGCGCTGCTCTGCATCCTTGTCTCTCCTGCCTACCTTTCCACTTCCCGTCACGCCGAGGGTAGCAATGAGACCATCTCTTCCATTCTTCAGAACGTTTTGTATGTTCTCAACAGCAGCAATTTCCTCAAATACATCTAACTGCGAAGCATCTTCATGGAACACTTTCGTGAATCCAAACCGCTCTATGGCTCTCTTCCGTGAATCATTCGGCGGCTGTAGTGTAATGTGTGTGGGATGTGATTTGGGCGTCTGTTCCCCATCCTCAGCAATCTGCGGTGTAGGTTGCTCGACAAGCAGCCATGGCTCGGTGTTCTGCTTGCCCGCGTTCTGTTGCATCGGTGGTCGTAATCGTAGAAAGACCTGGAATAGCGATGTCTGAGGCGCCATCTTCGACGTAGAGGACTCCATTCTGCTTCAATGTACAATAAGCTCTTCTTGTAAGTTTCCAGCAATGTTGATGGTCTAGATAGTGGTCGCAGGAAGATTTACAGCTCGCACCTCGACAGGAAAATGATCCATGACAGAAAGTGCCTGATATGGCAAGCGCGATCGTTGTCACGGGCAACCACATACCTGCAGCAACCGATTCCACGCTAAGGCCTTGTACGTGCCCTCACATTTCAACACTGCTTCTTATGCATGCATTTGGGCGACGCAGGCGGCACGACAATAGGTAGTGTCGCGTTCTGCTACTGCTTTGTAGTAGGAAGTACTACCCGCAAACAAAGATGTTTATCAACAATAAAATTCATATGTAACTAGCCGCCGGACGGTGAAGATGGTTCAAATTGATAAAGTCTACCGGCCGTGCACGAAGCTACCTGCGCAATGCTGTTGTGTATTATTAGCGTCAGTGCCGGCTCTTCCTGGCAAAGGAATGTCAAGACTCTCTTCAGCATAATTGAGTCCTAGTCGCTGTTATTCCCGACGGCCTGCATATCATGCACGAAAGCACTTCGTCTCTTCTGCTGCAACCACTTGGTAGGATGATAAATCCCAAGCACGAGTAGCGCAACCCAGATGGGCACAGCCTCCAGCGCCCAAAGCGGCCACTCATGCTTGAATAAGTACCCATCCACCCCCATCCCGAACTCAATCGTCCGGTAAATGGATCGAACCTATATCGTACTAGTCAGCAAGCCCTTGTTGTATGAAATCGAGGTGCGTAAATCAAGTTAGGGCAATTTACCTCAACAAAAGCGCTAGCAATCCACATACCCCTAACAACCTGCTTGACGAGCGGATTGAACCCGTACTTCCTAGCACCTTCACTCCCTTCACCATCCACAAAATTGCCACTCTTCCCGGCACTCACCCTGAGGCAGAAGAGTAACAACACAACCATGTACACAGTAAATGTGGCAAGCTGCGCCGCTAACCCAGCAATCAACACATTCTCACCCACACTCTTGCTCTCCCCCTCCCAATTTGCACTCGCCGCGATCGCAGATCCTGCACTTTGCATCAGAAAACTCAACACATCACTCGTGATAAAAACTCTCCCCAGCCATCTAGGACTGATTCCAAGAAAAGTCTGTTCCGGTCCGCTCGGCAAACATAGTCTGATCAAGTGCACAACCATGAGGTACAGCGTCGCGCACACGAATATCGGTGCGACAATAACGAAACACGTCGAAGACGCGAACAGCCCGACCGATGCCCGTCCAGACTCAGAGGAGACGGAGGCAATGCGGACGCTGAAGCCAAAGGTTGAAAGGACCGCAGCGATGAAGAGAGGAATGGTGTACTTGTGTTTGTTTGCGACAGATTTACGGATATGCGGGATGTAGATGCTTAGGTAGAAGTGGTAGACTATGTGGATGAGGTAGAGGACCGAGAATGCGATGGCGCCAGCTGTTGAGGGTTCGTAAAAGTAGATAGATTCGAGCGATGATGAGGGCTGGGCGGAGGAGGAAGCGGAGGAAGCGGCAGCATTGACTATTGCTGTGGTAGCAGCTGCAGACGATGCTGTGCTGGTGCTGGTACTCAAACTGGCGCTAGAGACTGCTGCTGTTGACGCAACACTTGGAGCGTTGTTCAAAAACGCCGGGTCAACATTTGCGTGTCCTGACATAGTGGTAGTGTTGTTCGAAAACTTGGGGTCGAGTCTTGAGACAAGGCGAATGATGAGCTTTGTTTGCGGTATATCAGGCTCGAGATGTGGTCAACCCGCAAGAGCGTGAATTCTTTGTTGCACTATTTTCAGGTGTCTTATCTTTGTTCTGCTCGAGGCACACGTTGCCGGACCATGTGCTTCCATCTTATACCCTTCTGTAAAGTGCTCGCAGCAGCGCTGCTAAGATGAAAGTGGTTCATGTTAGCATGGCTGTGCCTTTGGTTCTGTGGAAAAGGAGGAATAGACAATGCTCGCCATGCTCGAAGCGAGTACCTGCCGTACTCGTATCTTGAACCCGGTTGTTTCGCTCTGCCAAGACTTTCCGTATGGTAGGCACACCACTGTCGTCTTCCAGCCTTACTATCTGATCATGACGCGTCCTCGTTTACAGTGCAGGAATTGGATGCTCCACTCATGGCGGTGGTATCTTGGAAATCCATGTACTCACTACATTTAGCAACGTGAAGGAACGATGCATGATTGAAAATTCACAGGGTCAAGCAAAGAAGTCCGGCGATTCGAGAGGCTTGCATTGGGATGGTAGAACATTTATTCAGACATCTCTGCCGTTGGGCGAAATTCTGGCTTGGCATGCTAGCTCACCTGAAACACATCAAGCGATCGGAGCGGACAACCTACCCTGACATTCGCACGTTAGTACACAATGAAAGTGGCTTCGCAAGTGGTTTTCCATCATTCATCGAAGATTTCACACAAAAGGCTCTTTAGATGAGCTCATGTATGTACTTCGGCTGCCCAATAGAGCCCAAAAAGACGCTAATCCATGATCTTCTTCGAAGAGATAGCAGCCTGTGGATCCTCTTCAGCAGTTGTCTTACCATCAGCCAGGGCTGTCATCTCCTCCAACTTGCCATAATCAATGTCTTCTTCATTCATTGGCTCTTTTGGCTCGTCCTCACCCGGGGTTGCGTCTTGTGCTTGCGTGTCGAGGGTCTGGTCTATAGGCACTCTGTCGTTTAGAGAGTTGTGGTTGTCTGCAGGCGGGTGAGTATTTTTTGAATTCGTAGCGGCTGCAGAGACTTGTTCGTTCCGTACCTTGATCGGTTCATCTTTTGCTTTCACTTCGGCCTCTTTCGTCGCCACTTTTTCGAGCTTTTCTGTCTGATTGTCCGAATCTGATGCGGTGGTCGTTTGGCTGGCAGGAAGCATATGAGTTGTCGCTCTCGAGTCTTCTCTATCCAATGATTCGCCAGAAATTGTGCTAGCGGTTGTCTTACGCGTCAACTCGCCTTCAACATTCTCGTCGTCATCAGCGTTCGTCGAAACTGGATCAGCCGGTTCACTAGCGGCGTTTGTAGCTAGATCACTGGCTGAAGATGCGGGTTGTGCCCCAGCCTTCATGGACGAGTTGGTAGCAGATGGAAGTGGCTCAGCTGCTGGTGCATGGTCTTTTTGAGCTATTGGGCTCTCCACATGCTCCTCTGCAGCAGCTTTGTGAATTGTGCTTAGGTGCCCCTCATCGTCGATTTGCCATAGTCCCACGGGCGAGAACATGGAGAATTTTGGCGTTGCCTTGACTTCAGCAGCAGGTGACTTGGCGGGAGCTCGTCGCTGTGGACCCCTGGCTCTACCTTTGCGAGCATCTTCCAGCGGCTTCGCCTCCGTTTCCGGTTCTGGTTCTTTCTCCTTAGGAGGTCCGAGACCGAGCTTCTTATTGAGATCATTCATGAAATTACCTTTCAGACTGGCAATATTTCCTGCTGCTGGCCTAGCAGGAATCTGTGGTTTAGCCTTGGTTGCCCTTTCAGTTTCATTGCTGTTAGCGGAACCGCCAGATGTCACTCTTGATAACTCTTCGTCGCCAGGCTTCTTCATCGGCCTCGGTGGTACTTGTGGCTTGGGTCGATCTGGAATACTTGGCGTTCTCTTGAAGTCTTTTGACGAAGGCTCTTTGGAGAGAGTTGTAGGGTCGGTGAGTTGAGCGTCGGCTGAAGGTACAGCATGCACTTTCTTCTGAGGCCGTGCAGGAACAGAAGGCGGTACACTAGGAGCGATTTGTGCAGAAGAAGCGCCTTCACCAAGACGGCTCTTGGCTGGCCTGGCGGGCACTGGTGGCTTTGTCTCTACAGGACTTGTCTCTTCTTCCTCAATTTGAGGACTGCCAACGGTAGTCACAAGATAGCTGCTGTCAGGTGTATCTTCCCACACGTCTTGGCTTGGAAATCTGTTAGCCAAGGCCGGGCGTGCCTTGGTGGGCATGTCGTCTCTCAGATGAGGGGCCCATTTTGATCTGGCGAGCCGTTCTTCTTTTGGTACAAGTTTGCGCTTCTCCTCCTCGGGAACCTCTTCTTTTCGAGCAGCTTCTGCTTCAGGTGGTTCAAATGTCGATGTTGCTTTGAGCTCGGATTTGTCACTTTGTTGCGGGTCACTCTGAGATGGTAAATCTGGGGTCGAGACCTCAGCCACATACATGGCGCTGTTTGGAGTATCTTCCCAAATATCTTGACTAGGGAACCTCTTCTGCAGGGCATCTGGTCTAGGCTTAAATCGCTCTGCAGTGCTCAGAGCTTTCTTGCCATCATCGTCGGTAAATAGAGGTTCGTACTCAGCAACATCTTCGAGTGGTGTGTGCATATGGTCTCGTTCGTCCTGATGGGACAAGAATCGAGACAGAGAGTGCGAAGCACTGTGCAACTGATAGATGCTTCCTGGTCTACTAGCGGGTCTGGATGTTGGCGTGATAGTTCCACTACCATGATCATCGTGCTGCTGACTGTGTCGACGCTCGTACTTGGGTGAAACGGCAGCATGCATGTATTCGGCTCCAACGTCTTTGGCAACCTCATCTTCAGCAAGGATAGGAAGAGAATAGTCTCGTTCACCACCTTCTTCCGCACGCGGGATGTATGGCCTAGCTTCTTGTGTCTCAGCTATGCTTTCTTCTCCTCCCGTGATTTTGTTGTAGCGACGGTTAGGGATGTCAATGTGGTGTGCTTCGTTGTGGGCGCGATCTGAGCCACCTGAAGCAGCTCGCATGTTTCTCCGGATTTCTGCTGTTGGCGCATCTTCTGCAGGGAAACTCGTTCGACGAAGAGGAGATTCAACCGTCGGTTCATGCGTTTGTACCCGTGACAACGGCTCTGGATGAGGGGTATTTTGCTGGGAGCGTTGGTACGTCTCTGAGGCCATGTAACCGATCTGCTCGTCGGGATACGATTTTGTCTTCTCATTTGTGCCTTGCAGATTGTTAGTGGTTGTCTGGAGACCGATCGGAGGGTACTCACCGAAGCCTGCACCTCGAGATGCGGTATCTCGCACTATTTTGTTGAGCTCGTCACTGCTCAAGGCGAAACTACCGCGACCGCTACCAATACCTTCGTACACGCCATGACCTTGACCTTCTTCGTGCTCAAGTTGGTCGGGGTGCTTGGCATACCACTCTCGCTCGAAACGATCCTCTGGCACGATACCGTGCCCATGGAGACCGTAGCTGCCGGGCGGTCGAAAATCTTCCATCCCGCTCTTTTTCCTGCCATGCCGGCGAGGTGATTCACCCGTAACTTGAGGAGATAACCCTGCAGGGCTTGGAGCCTGGACGTCGCCTAGGAGTGGATTGATGGGAACACGCAGACCCATCGTTGCAGGACCTTGTTCGTCATGCACGATGGAGCGACGTCGCTCACCCGAGGCGGCCGAATCTGGACGAGAGAAACTTTGTCGCGATCTTGTTCTTGTGGTTGTCAAGTCGTCATGAGACGCTCTGCCCACGCCATAGCTAACTGCTTGTGCAGAGTCCGTTCTAGTCACACCCTGGACCTGTGCCGTGGCGGTTGACTTTGGTAGGGATGGCTTGGGCGCGTGCAATTGTAAATCTTCTGCCACTAGACGAGTCTGAGCGGCACCTTCCTGCTCAAGGACGGAGGACGGAGACTGATAGTTGACATTCGCATATTCAATCCCCTCCTCGCCTGGCGTTGGGAGGTGCGCAACACTTGGTGGCCGAGCTACAGGGTCCGGAGTGCCCGTCTTTGCAAAGTGGTAGGGCTCATTCAGAGGAGATCGCGGGAAGTTCCCAGGAGAAACCGAACGGTCAACTCGTTTCGGCAACGGTCTCGGAGGGACATCGGGAAGCTTGGATACTCCTTGAGCTGCTGCTTGCTGCTTGACAGGCCGGGGTGGGATGCTGGGAGGAGCTTGCGAGGCCATGTTGTTTCCAAAAGCTATGAACTGCACTAGTCAGCAACGAGATAGCAAAGACATGCAAGAAGAGGGACAGTATCGTGCGAGCAAGAGAGCTGGTGAACGGAGTGGAACACGACTCACATGGACTGCCAAAGTACAACAAAAGAAAGCAAGGTATGGAGGAAGGTGTAAATCTACAAGTATTTGGCAGGATATGCTGATAATGAGATCAAGGTGGGATGAAAGGTTCAGTTGTACATTTGTGGTTTTCGCGGTGCAGCAGGTCACTTGAGAAGTTGATCGCCGTCAACAGATGCAGCAGGATGACGGAGTCATAATCCACTGGGAGTGGTCAAGACCGGTAACCTTGTAGAGCTATGAACGACTTTATGCAGGTGCAGACTCAAGGAACCACTCTGCGGTTCCAGGCCAAGCCTGTTTTGGGCGATTACGCGCGTTTCCATTGGTTGAAACATCATCGCAGTGCACACAGCCCAAGAAGCAGTATTCTGGAGGAGAGCATGCAAGGCGTGACCTCTGCCAGTCTATGCTAGCCATGAAAGAGGTCATGTTGGTCGATTTACCTAGGGGCAGTTAGGAGACAACTCCTCGAAGAATGATCTGCTGTTGAAACACGAAAGCAAGCTCTATACCTGTTGACCCCAGATGAGAGCTTGAAAATCTTCACCTTGAGGCATTTTTGGGAACTTGACCCACTCAAACATTCAAAACGAGCATTCAGCGGTCAGCATTTGGTTCTGTTCACTACCTGAAACTGCATGAGCATGTTTGGTTTTTCTGATCATAAAGTTTGCCTGCATAATATTATCCACCCAGTAAGGGTATGCCTTTTTGCCATGCTGAAAGGCTTGATGCCTCACGTGGCTTGAAAACTCCAAGGCAAGAAAATCGACCACTCCAGCCGCTGGCGTGATACCCCATAGTCAGAAGGCCTATGCAAGTGTGACAGAAGCCCTTCTCCAGAAATTTCAAATTTGTGTTAGCACAGGTACCCGATACCCCAGAATAAAGCTAGCTCTGTTTCCCGTCTCGTCATCAAATATGGTGCTTCCGAGTTGCTGGTAGTATAGCAGCATCAGTAGCGGAGCCAGTTATTTTGTTCTCGCTGTCGCACATCTTTGACTGGCTTGCGCAGGAGTGTAGTATATGTCCTCCCAACAATACAGCTTTCCAACAAGACAATCTCTGTTAGCGATCCCAAACGCCAGACCCCATCGCGTAGAGACAATATGGATTTTGACCTGCTCTCATTACACAATCATTTGAGCGACGCCCTGACCACCCAACGCCTTGCTTGCCACGAAGTCCTGGTTCTTGAAAGCAGCGATCGCATAACAAGTTGCCGTTGCCAACATGACAACTCCCGCCGCGATCAGACTGCTTGGATCATATATTGCGCTCAAGATCTGGAAGATTCCCATGCCGGCGTACATGCCTGCTCTCATGTAGTTTGTAGTGATCTTCCGGATCAAAGCGTCAAACTTGGCGGACGTAGGACATATTCTGAGAAGAAGAGGGATCTCGACAAAGATGAGGACCAAAGCGCATGCACTGTTATTGTCAGTTGCGAGCCAGCATGCACCAGCTGACCAGACTTACAGCAGAATGATGCTCCATAGAATCAATAGATTGAAGTGGAATATGTTCGCAATTCCCAGCGCCAGGCCGAGGAGAATGCTTAGGATTCCGAGCCACTGCCTTCAGTTAGCATGCAGTGACATCCTTACTGTGCAGAGTACAGACCTGTGCGTATAAAGAGAAGTTTCGCAACTTCAGCTCCTCGGAGAAGGCTGACATTTTCGTGGTATAGAGGCAAGCGCACTTCGAGACTTGGTTTGCAGGAACAGAAGACGATATCTGAGCAGGGCGACCTTAGATTGGTATGCCACCACAGTCTTGTTGCGCGCTGAAGTGATGTGCTGAGGCTGCGCGTCGCAGGTTTCAACGGAAGGCGCAGTCCGACTAGGAAACCGTGTCTGCCAAAAGTAGAAATGTGCCAATTGAATCTTTGCTGAATTATCTGTCACGAGTCGAATGGGAGCGTCAGATCGGAAGTCGTTCTGTGAAAGAGATGTTGTTTATAGTGTTCACTTGAAACAAAGTTATTACTTGACTGCTGAGGACACAGGAGGCCCTGGACCCTGGAACTTGTGGTACAAGGCTTAGCTCAGACCCAAACGTGGCTTCCGGAGAGCAAGCTACGTGGTCGTCAAAACTCTTAGGAATTTGCAACTCTCCTATTATGAGAATAGAAATTCACAAATAGCTGAGCACATGAAGAGGACATGCAAAGATTATCGCAGAGAGTTGTTTATTCATGTAAGCATAAGTTGCGGTCCTTTCGCATCCGAATGGCAGCATTCTCTCAGGCAGATACATTCATTGTAAGTTCACGAGCCACGTCAGCTAGCACAGGCCGGTCGCTCAAGTTCGAATTTTTGTCGTGTCATATTCCTACCGCATGCTTGACAAGTACAGGCAGATGCATAGGAGACACTGGAATCCTCCATGGCATACTTCGCATGCTCCGGCTTCGTCCTCGCTGCTCTACACCCATCGCCGGAACGAAAATCCCACCCAAATATATTGTCTCTGTTCACTGTGCTGGATAAACGAGTCTGAACAGGTCGTGGTAGACAAAGTAGCTGCCGCTCTCTGGCATGAGGGTGAAGCTTTGGACGTAGGACATGGGCTGTGGCTGATCGTCAACCATCAATGCACCAGTTACCAGCACCACAATTCCTCCCAGCTCATTTGGCTGCGTATCTATTGTATCGACTCGGTGGACAACTTTGTGGAAGGGAAGGTTCTGGAAGGAGATCAGCCAGATCTTCTAAACATGAATGGCACTGACTGTAAGCTTGTTGATTATGTTCGCAGTACCCTGATACGGCTCTTTTTCGAAAGTCAGCATCGACTTGTCTCGCTGCATCTCAGTCAGCCTAGCCCGTGCTGTGGTGGATGTATTCAATCATACATAAAGAGCCGCTAGGCTTGTGCGATCGCTATCGAAAGTCTTGTAGTAGAATTGAACGAATTGTTCTGCCTTGTGTAAGTCTACCCCGACGACACAAATTCTTAGAATCACTCACCACCGATGGCAGCGAAGTCTGTTAGAAGTCAGTCTCTTGCATGTTTGATGATGCGGAGGGCTTTTTGAGACGTACCGGCCATTCTGTAAGGTCGCTTCTGGTATTGCGCCCAATGAAGGCGTAAAGGGTTATTGATAGTGTAAGTGGCTCTGTCTTCGCCTGTTTTGACAAAGAGTATCAAATCGTAAATTGCGACCTCGTGGAAGAACTGGTGCAGTTTGCAACAAACTTGTGATCTGTAACAGCCCACATCAACAAACATCCAGCAAGCCAGCCCGCGTCACATCCGATCTGCGGGACAACGCTACTCCGTTTTGAGGCTAAGCAATTCGCGAAAGTTGCTCTATCTGGCAATTTTGCTGCCAGTCTTGCTCAGCCAGAAGCCGCATCAGGGAATGCATCCTGGCTGTGTATTCAGGAGCAAAAGGCTTTGCAGGGAACCTTGGAAAGAGGCACCGTAACTCTAGCTACTTGTGTGCCGCAAAACACCCAAGACCATGAGTCAAATTTGATGTGTGAAGCGATCCATCAGTTATGGGCATCGTGACAACACTCCCTCAAAAACTGACGGTCGATGAAGTATGATCTAGAGACCTTTGATGATACTAACTCGAAGGGGTTGTGGCAAGAACTAGTTCTCATGGAAACGAGCAAGATGAATCTCAACTTGCCCTCTCAGTTTGGTAAAATCCCGCGTCATGCGCTTAGCTACTCGTGGCCTTCTCCTATACATCTACTGCCTAAGCTTACTGAAACGGCACACTCACAAGGCCAAGACGGTTCACGTGTGGCTCTGTGGGTCAAACGTGAAGATCAGGCTGGACCTCTAGCATGCTACGGCAACAAGTACAGAAAATTCGAGTACATCATTCCTGATATCCTTGCTCAGAAGCAGAAACATGGCCGAGCTCCGACTATGCTGGTCACTGAAGGTGGAACACAGAGCAATCATACAGTTCAGGTTGCAAGCATAGCAAGGGTATTGGATCTAAAATGCATAGTGCTGTTGCACAAGGGTATAGGTGGCCTTCGTAAGGCCGGGGATAAGGAAGCATTCATAAAAGTCGGCAACGTTCAGCTGAACAGATTGCTTGGCGCAGATGTTCGACTAACAGATGAGCGTGACACTGGTGACGAGAAGGGGCCTCTTATTCCACTGCTTGATGAACTCAGAGCTCAAGGAGAGGTTCCATATTGGATATCCTCGGGCGCTAGTCTTCATCCTCTTGGAGGCCTAGGTTATGCACGCTGTGCTTTCGAGATTGAGTTTCAAGAGCAGCAGATGGTGCGAGAAGCGCAGTTCGTCACCGGCACTAATCGTTTTGACTACATATTTGTTGCTTGCGGAAGTGGAAGCACTTTGGCTGGTTTAATTGCAGGTTTCAAGCTCCTGGAGAAACTGAAACCTGATGCAGATCAGCCTCCACGCAAAATCATCGGTGTTCTGGTCTCTCGAAAATCTCGATCGTCTCAAGAAGATCGCATATTGCGGTTGTCCAGAATGGCAGGACAGCTTGTAGGGCTGGATGCTGAAACAGACATTACACCGGATGATATTCATCTAGACGATCGATTCGTTGGACATGCTTATGGTATCCTTGATAGTGATACTGCCGCAACGGTCGAGCTTGCGGCGTCGACTGACGCGCTTGTTCTCGATCCAGTCTACACTGCGAAAGTGATGCGTGGAATGATGTGTTGGGCTCGAGACCGTACCGCATCCGGCGCCACATCAAGGAACGCTCTAGGGAAAGGTCTAACAAATGCTCTTTTCATTCACACTGGGGGTCAGAGTGCACTCAATGCATACGCGGACGTTTGGCCATCAAGCACTTGAAGAATTCGTTCTCCGCTAGGATAATGATTAAAGCCTAATATGCAAACAATCAGCCATATCAGTTATAGTCTAGCTGAGTCTTCGAGCTTGATATGTAGGCCTCTTCGCCAACCAAAAATCACTGGACCCCATGTCGAAGAAGTTAGCAGCTTGAGCTATATCGCAAACTGGTGGTGGATGCTTAGCTGTTACCTGAGGTGTACAATCTTCGCCTTACCAAATTTCTTTGAACAAGTACAGAAACAAGAAACTAAAACCGTACAAGCTATATGACCCACAACACTGCGCTCCCCAGGTGGAACTTCAGCAACTCTTAAACACATACAGCACTCAACAATGAGAGTGACTGTGTAAATGTGTGTTGTATAACATGAGTGATATTGGCAGCCCCGAAATGTACGAACGAGTATTGGATTGGGAACTTCACCCAGGTAACTGCTCAAGTGATGACTCACAATTCGGTGTTCAAAACAACTGCTTCGCCACTTCATCAACAAAGTAGATAACTACTTGGTATTCAAGCTACCATCCAGAGCTTAAGACCTGTATTTTTCATTATCATGGAGCGCCTCGACAGCTTTAATAATAAAAGTCCTCACGACACACCGTTAGGGACAACCATACTACTAAAAATGTCAGATTACTGACCAGAACTCAGAACCTACATGGTAATGGACGAGCTCCTATCAAGACAGAACATTAATATATGGCATGGTCCATATGCCGCGCTCTGAGTCAACGGACAACGCCAGCAAAATGTAAACGAGCAGGCACATGCACCTATTGCAGCAAGCCCGAACAGATCTATTCCTCAAATCTCGAAAGGACGGACTGCAGATTCGAGTCGAGTTCTGACTGTATGTTAGCGCTCAGGACCAAAGACAAAGCGAAATCAGTATCGACTTGAGAAAGACCGGCACAAGAATCTTGGCTTGGATCAACCACTGCTGCCTGTCCTGAGCGAGCAATACCATGCATCGTCTGGTATCGGTTAAAATGGCAAACCACTTCATCAGTCATTGGCAGGATCTGATAGACGATTTCAGTCACCGTTACACTGCTTTTGGTATTATCTGGCCGAACTCGTTATTAGCTCAACGGATGCCTTTAAACGAACGGAAACACATAGTCTCGAAGAGATTGCCGCCCAAGGTAAGCATCACTTTCCTTTGAAGGAGCTATCGTGAAGCAACGGAGCAGGAGAGACGGAAATGAAGAGATTGATATCACGGCACAGAGAAGCATAATGGAGGGAAGTTCGTGTGATGCGAATGGACCGTGATAGGGTAGTCCAGCATACAAAGGAATTCAGCTCCGCAATCCACTAGGAGAGCAAAGGCGACCGGATCGACTCTTAGGTGCACAAGCATGCATGACAAAGAGTAGGAGCTCGAGTTTTGCGTTCGCAGCCGTAAGAAACCAAGCATGAGCCATTAATTCTGTTATATCTGCAGCCCTCTTCCTCCTTTCAATTTTCGAGTCTTCAGTCCTGTCGAGCATAAGACGCGCATCCACAGCAAGACTCTAAATCAATTCTCTGGCACACAAGCAAGTAGCACCAATCCAACATGCCTCCCAATTTTCTGCCTTGCCCAGGCCACCACCAAACAAGCCGCTCCCTCCAGTTCCAAAACAATAAACATAACGCCACCCCATGTCAATAGTGATCACCAACACTCGCTAAGTATGAAAAAAATCACCAGATATTACCATCAAGCATTCCACGAGTGCACAACACAGTCTTTTGAGGGCGCAGCGCTGCATAGTCATTCAACCACGCTACTGCTGCTTACAACTGCAGTTAAGAGAAGATAGAGCAGTCGTCGTGGCTGCACCACCGCTCCGGCAAAAGCAATATAATGCCTCAACTCCGGACTTTCAATCTTCCATTCGTATGGTTCATGTATGTTACTACAAAGAAACATCTCTTCCGGAAGAAGGATAATGAGGGAGGAGAGAGTAGCAAAAAGTCTTGGCATTGGCCCATATTCTTAATTTGCCCTTCCCCAGAAACCCCCTTGCCCATCTCTGCTTAGAAACTGTACCATTCCTTTAGCAAACAACTTCTCAACAAGCCTGGCCACCCGAGGCCGTCTCATTGAACACAGCTTAGAACTAGAACATTACTTCTCTTAGGTCAGGACCATCTCTTGCACAGGACTCTATCAAACATGATTACACATTTGCAACAATTTCTACACCAAAGCTTCTGAGCTTCTACATGAAGCGCTGCTGCAGCACTTATCGGCGATTGTCTGACTGTTAACCTCACCACTTGATTCCCTTGATCGAACCGTGTCGCTCACCGCTAACAATAGCTACTAGTAGGTAGCTTCTAAACAAACATTACTAGCAATGGCATCGCGCAGAATCATCTTCTCTACCTTTGGACATACACCCCCGTCTAAGCACTTTTATCTGATCTACGTTCCAGATCTTCAAGTCAGATCTACGCTTGCTCAACTTGTCTAGCACGAAGCTGAACTTTTCATTCAATGCCATGATCGTCATCCTCACTTGCACGTCCAGTTCATGGTCATGTCGGATCTGCAACGTAGTTAGCCCTGGGCCGCACGTTTTTCAGCCGCGGAAAAATCCGCTCGGTCAGTCGTGGCATTTCGCGGTGACAGGCCATCGCAAACATGTTCCTGTGAATGGACAGTTCGTATGCATGGCAAAACATCATGATCTGCAACAAGCGCAGCAGTTAGCGCGGTCGATCAGGGCGGGGGATTTGGTACGCAATTGTGTTTCATGCATACCGCACCGCAGTACTCGTCGGCTTTGCTAAGCGGTGGCAGCTTTTGACTTCAACGGAAAATTGCACTACTATCACAAGCGAAGCTGAGGTAGCCAAGGTCGCGTTGGCGCAGCGTCCAGCCAAACAACTCGACCTAGGGTCGTAGGGCTGTTTGGAGAAGTTTCAAGAAACTTCATCGTGGCTCAAGTGCTGCCAGTCGCATCTGATAGGAGTTACTTATCTAACAACGTGTCGTGGGACGCCTTAAACGACCCAACGACAACTGAACAGTGAGCGGAAATATTATACGTCGCATTATCGAGCTGCCTATTACTGCTCGACTATCGTGCGTGGCATTGATCTTTTGATGCCACTTGTTTATGCAGAAACATGCACCGCCTCCTCCCCATTGGTACTGACCTGCCATTACGATCGAGTTAGAGCCAGCTGTCGTGCGTGTCAACAGGGGAAGAGAAAACCTGTCATTGTGCACAGCCCCTATCTTTACCCCCCTTCAACAAACGACAGCGCCGTAACGAATCCGGCCACCTCTCATCAAGTTTTGGGACCATGATCACTGCATCTGCGAGTTTCACGTACCACCCCTCAGCAACACACTGCTCAAGGTTATGATCACTGTCACTTTTCAGTCAATCCGACACATGAAGTGTTCAAAAATGATGCAAAGTACCGTGTTAGTTAGTGAGTCGATATTTGTTATCGTTATATATAGTATTGTAGATTTTTCAGAGCAGGGAGCCTTGACAGGCACGGTTGACCCTTGAAAACAGGAGATAGCCCATATACCATGAAATCCGTAACAAACACCTTGGTATCTTAGAAACGTAGAATCAAATCAACTTGATCATCCAAAAAAAAAAAAAAAAACGCCATCCAAAGTCGCTAGCTGGCAACTGCAATCTGCTCAAGCCTATCAATCGCATTTCCACTTCCTTCATCCCTTCCTTTCCCAGCAGTCTCTGCATCTGCACTAGGAATAAACAATACCGGGGGTCCAGCGTATGGCAGGCCATTTAACTCTGCAATTACCGTGTTTACCAATCCCCTACTCCAGCTTAAATGCCACTGCAACTCCTCGGGCACTTTACTCGCCACACTTTCCATCCAATCTGCTATTCCCATCAACGTCTGGCCGCCTGCTGCATTCGCTCTGGCGGGCCATTCGTGCGCCGTCAACGGGGCCATAAGCATTTGGATGCCTACGAAAAAGCCGAGGAGGATTTGGATGGTGGTGTTGCTGGTGTCGAGGAAGACTTTGAAGGTCTCGTGGTCTAGATCGTACCAGACACGGTACATATTCATGAACATGAGGTAGCCGGAAGCGCTAGATTGTAGGTGGTGCAGGAGGACGTCGCGCATGGAGATGTAGAATTTGTGTTCGGCTTCGTGACGGAGGTAGACCTGGAGCTCGTCGAGTGCTGTGAGGCCCTGTTCAAGGTGTATAGGGTTGAGGGATGGGAGTTGACCTAGACGCGGCTGAATGATATCGTGATGCCGAGTGGGCGACAGGTTGAACGCTGTGGGCGCATTCTCTTCTCGAATTTTGCCGGTTGCTAAGGCGCATCCGCGAACAAAGATGACGAAGTCGGAGAGGCCGTCGGCCATGTAGGATGCTTGAAAAGTGAGGGCGTAGCAAGTTGCGATCATGGCGTCTGCCTCACCGTAAGCATGTTGGGTTTTTGCCATACAGGTGTTTAGGCCATTGATTGCATGACCGCGGTGCATGAGGGCTTCCTTTGAGAAGTTCGGATTATTAACCATGCGGTTTAGGTGGGAGGCACCAAGAGCGAGGATGGCATGCATTAGATAGGTATGCTCCTGTGCAAATTGGGGGATGTCGCGGAGCCAAACGTCGTCGTTGCCCAGGGGGAGGTGAGGAAAGGAGATGGTGAGAAAGTGGTGGAAGAACTGCATGTCGTTCATGCTGAACTGGGCGGCTGCGGGTGAGGACGCAAGCATTTGTGTTGGACGTCGGCCAGCCGCCATGTCCCTTCTCGGTGGATGAGCCGGATATTCACAAGAGACCGACTTGAGCTTGCATTGTGTACACATCGGTTTTGTTTCATCGCATTTTATCTTGCGAGTTTTGCAGGAGAAGCAGCCATTTCTTGACTTCTTGTGAGATCTTCTTGTGAGGTTGGCAGCAAGTGTGCGAGCTTGCTTCTTGTGGTTACCATCTAAGAAGGTCTCCTCCGGACTCGTGCTCGAGTCAAGCCAGTCATGAGCAGACCAAGTAGGACCTCCGGGAGTGAATTGACCATCTGGTGTTAGCATGGATATATCTATAATCATGGTTGTAGTGGGAACAGTGGTGGCATGAATAGAACATTGTGATGTTGGCCATGATGGCAAGCTGGTGTGTTAATATCAACCTTCACAGGGTTAGTTCACATCACGTAGTTTAGCACGTGTCAGGTATTAAGGTATTGGTGCTATGGAGCAAAAGCATGAGCTACTTTTAGCACAGCAAGTCCTTGATAGTCATAGCCACTATTCTGCTCAACGCCCTTTGGCACAAGCCAAGACGGTAAGGTTGGTGGCAGCCATTGACGAGCAGTAGTTCACTGCAAGGGCCCGGTAATTTCCAGGCTACCACCATTCAGAAAATTAGGACTGGACGACAACAATGACGATCCCTGCCTTGGGCGCTGCAGATGAGGTTGCGTTTGTTCTGGTGTAGGAAAAAGAGTCATGCCTTGTGATCGACCTCGGTTGACATGGCTGAGAGATTATTAGAAGGACCGGCGTGATCGAGCCATATAATCCCGAAGTCGAGAAGGGTCCTTCACTTTAAACCCTTAGAGGCCTGAGTCATCGCTCTCGTCAGGTGCGTGGGTTGAAATGAAGTCCAACTAAACTCCCGGGGTATTCCCAGGTGGCAAGTTGGTGACTGATCAGCGTTCGCCGATCGCCTGGAAGGGCAAGCGTACAGTGCCCCCACAGCCTTGTCCCTTTTGGGGTCCTCCCCTTTGCAACTTAGTCGGAGCGTGGTAAATTTTACGCGACCTGTTCCTGACTTTCTGAATAGAGCTTTGGTACATGGTTAGTTGCATGCGCAGCCAGGCAGCATTCTTTTGCCTTGCACTACTAAGCTGACTTTAATGCACCTTGCACCTGTAGCAGAAGGAACATGACGTTATGGCGGATTTCTCAGATGTTGCATCTAAGCTAACGGCCCCTAGCAAAAAATCCCAATTTGAGCGACAGAAAGCCGAAGCTGAAGCAAAGAGAGCAAAGGAAAAGGCGGAGACAGCCGCGGTGTTGAGAGAATTCGAGGCCAGCTTTGACGACGGTGAAGATCGACATGTGCTTCGCAATGCTCCCCGTGCGGCACCACCACCGGGAAAACGACACTTTACGAGCAGCGGATTGAAGAGCGGCCCGGGATCCTTAGGACCGGCTTACACCAAGAAAAGGCCTTTCGATGACTATGCGGAGAGGAGGGGAAGAGGAGGTGGCTTTGCACATCATGACAATCGCCGAACGAGCCGCGACGATGAGGGCGACGAAGAAGACAAAGCAGCTGCGAAGCCGACTCTTCATTTGTCGTCCATGCCTCCGGGCACTTCTCCTGCTGTGGTCAAGGGTCTGTTCGCTCATACGCCTCTTAACGTTGAGAACGTCCGAATACTACCTGCGGCCGGGGCGAATGGACCGGTAACTGAACGCAAGTCGACCTCCGCGATTGTAACGCTGGCCACCGAAACTCCAGCAACAGACATCGATACCGTGGTCTCACACCTGCAGAACAAGTATCTTGGCTTTGGCTTCAAGCTATCCATTTCCCGACATCTGTCGTCTGCAGCGCTGAGCAACACCACCCTTCTCTCCTCCGCCTCTAGCAATCTGCCTTTTGGAGCACGATCCGTCGTCCAACAGATCTCATTATCTCGCGCACCACCACCAAATCAAAGATTCGCTCCTCCACAATCTTACACGTCTCCAACTCCTTATGGCCGAGGTGCTCAGACACAAGTCACAGTGCAATCGCCGTCGGACCTCAAGCAGCTCAAACTCATCCACAAGACCCTCGAAGCTCTTCTTACATATGGCCCAGAGTTCGAGGCTTTGTTGATGTCAAGGCCTGATATTCAACGTGATGAAAAATGGTCATGGCTCTGGGACTCGACCTCAGTCGGTGGCGTCTATTACCGCTGGCGATTGTGGGAGGTTCTGACAAATGCAAGCAAACGACGGAAACAACGTGGTCCCGCGCAGGAGGTATTGTTCGAAGGTCAGAGCTCATGGCAGCCTCCAGACGAATCGTTACGATTTGAGTATACCACGCAGCTGGATGAGTTTGTCAGCGATGAGGACTACAACTCTTCTGACGAGGAAGACGATGACGACGGTCGGGGTGGAGATCTAGCACGTCGCTACAATGACCACAATACTGCTGGTGTCAGCAACACTGACGATGCCGCAAATGATGGCATGGGGTACCTCGACCCTCTCGCCAAAGCAAAGCTTACCCACCTTCTCGCCCGCCTCCCTGACTCGACCTCGAAACTTAGGAGAGGCGATGTTGTTCGCATCACAGCTTTCGCAATCGAACACGCCGGTGCGGGTGGCGATGAAGTTGCAGCCCTCATCACACGCAACGTTGTTCGACCCTTCCGCAAACTCGAAGATAGAGACGACTCAACTTCAGCATCAATGGTGGGACTTTACGTCATCTCGGACATCCTGTCCTCCTCAGCCAGCGCAGGGGTAAGACACGCATGGCGATATCGAACCCTCTTCGAACAAGCAATACGGCGGCAGAAAGTCTTTGAGAGGCTTGGGCGTGCCGAGAAAGATTACAAATGGGGAAAGTTGAAGGGCGAGAAGTGGAAGCGGAGCGTGCAGAACCTCTTGAGTCTTTGGGAGGGCTGGAGTGTATTCCCGCAAGCTGCGCAGGAGTCATTTACCGAAGCATTCTTAAATCCGCCACTGACTGAAGAGGAGAAGAGGATTGCTGAAGCTGCTGAGATGGAGTCTCGGCAGAAAGAGAGAGATGACGCCCAAAAGGCAAAGGTTACAAGTAGGTGGAGAAATGTCGACGATGAAGCCGGAAGTGATGCTCAGATGGACGACTTTGATGGTACACCGATGGCTGATGACGACGGCGACGACGATGCCGCAATCGATCTCGACAACATTGATGGAGTGTCTATGGTTGATAGCAGTGATGAAGAGATGGAAACAGAAGCCACTCGGGTCGATAAGACGACAACGATAGTCGAGTTGGGACAGAAGCGGATGTCAGAGTCAAAGCCTGTCGAAGCACCACCTGTGGCCGCAGTGACACCGGCATCGGCAGGTCCAACAGGGAGAAGGCTGCGACCCAAGGCTGCAGATATGTTCGCCGATGAATCAGATTAGGTAAGTAGACCTTTTCTACAATGACCGAAACCGTTATCTGCTCATCTGCTGCTTATGTTCCGAGCGTAAGGCATGACCTAACCGCATATTCTCAGCTAAAAAGTGCCATCGTCCCAAAACTTCTTGACACTTTCCACGTACCAGTGACAGTCCTACCCTTTCCTTACTTAATCTTCATCATCGCACCGTGAACACACAAGACTACGCATCAGCAAGGTTTGATTCTGCGATTATGCTAGAGAATGCTACATTCATAGACAACTCATGCATACGCTTCCTATTTGCACCAGCGTGCCCTGCTATGTACTGACATGCACAATTTTCTTAGCCATCTTCATTCTCATCTCGAAAATCCATACACCACATGCCCATCCTAACACATTTCACAGGACATCTTCCATCACCTTCTGTACCTGCCTAGTGCCCACTGCAGCAGACTTTCGTATCAACTCAATCTTATTGCTCAGATCCATCAAAATTGGTATCATGCTTTCTTTATTGAGCTTGTCACCATGATTGTCAAAGGCGTGCTTCATGATAACCATACAGTCGTGCATATCTTCGGCTACGACGACCATCTTCCTCTTAACCATGTGAAGATCTCGCTCAAGGTTAGGTCGGTTATTGTTGAACTCTAGGAGGCTGCTGTCAGCCAACGAGGCGAGATCAGCTTGCTGAGTGAAGACTCCGCCGCTGGCATTTTGCGGGATGCTGTGACTGCCAAATGTGAAGGACACTGGTTCTAGTTTGCGTGGTGAAACCAAGGCAGCACCTGTGTTGAGCTTCTGGCGCTTTGTGGAGAACGTCATTTCGTCATCTGAAAGGAGATTGACTGGGTCATTTACAGTGCCCTTCTGGCTATGGCTAGCTGGCGCCCGTGTAGGAATCTGTTGTTGCTTTTGAGCTGATCTCGTATTCTTGTATCTGAAGCGTCTCTGGGCTGATTTGCAAGTAACCAAGACCTGTTCGAGCTTGACTGGAGCAGCAGTGAAGGGTGTCTGTTGTGGTGCTGTTCGCTTCCTCTTAGTATTATCGCCTGCGCCTGAAGGCCGATATCGATCAGGATACACAGAATCCCTAAGCTGAGGACGATCGGTGCCGTACTTGGCGTGCCTCAAAGCAACCCGTTTGACAGCCCAGATAAGATCAAAGAGGGCACGGTGGTTCCAGGTGTCAAACCCGGCTTTGGTGGCTGTATTTGCAACATCGAGATTGAAGCCTGTCAGCGTGATTGCTATGAATTGGAACTATCAGTGGTCGAATGAAATACGGTTTCAGGGAAACGCTTTACGCCCTTGATACATTCCATCAACTCCTGTGTTGCGATGTTCATACCAGCAACTTTCACCTTTCAGGCACAGGCCGTTGAGCCAGTACCGACAGGTCCCTCTTTGCTGAAAATCAGGCGCCAGGTGGCCACCGGTGTCCCAATGAGCGAATTTGCATATGTTGTTGCCATGGCGGTCAATGTTCGGACATCCAGAACCCAGTGCCCAATATCGACATGTGAGTAAGGACTGCGGTAGAGCGGTGGAGGGCGCCATGCTATAACAACCCCAGATCAGATAGACGCAAACAATTTAGAATCAATGCGTTAACTAATGAAAGGCAATACGCTGAGAAAACTCGAAAAGCGAAATGGAATGACGCGTGAAGTGCTTTTGTGAAGTGAGGAAGGTACGAATCAAACGACATCAAGGAAAGGGCATTTCATGCATGGAGATGCATCTTCGAGGGGGCACCATCATTTCAAACCCAGTATACAACGTTTGAAGAGCAACATTAGAAGCAATCATTTTCTTGGGCAGTTTTTGTAAAGTACTATCAGCAATAACCTGCTTCCCCTCCCTAAGATGCTCCCAACTCTGAGTACATCCCGGCGTATAGCACACTGAGTATACAAGTATAAGTTTCTGTCGTTGTGGGTTAAACCCAGCAGTTGGCAATCTTTGCGGCATCTTTGAAGGCCTTGGGGAGAACGTCAACGAGGTGAAGTTGGTCAACTCGGAGAGGTGTATTCTAGTTCTCGAGTTCTCAGCCATCTAATCCCTATACCATGTCCTCGTTACTGGTGTATTTCCACTATGAATCAAATGCAATAGGAAGTGAGAGAAGAATCACCGTCTTAACCTGCTCATTGCTTGTCTCAAGCCGAACCCCAACGCTTATCCTTACCATGACAATCGTATAATGGCAGTGTTAAACCGATCTCCCTTGCCACTTCTTCAGGACTTTTCTGCAATTTTATGCTTAAGAGAATGTAGGCTGCTTCTGTATCCGCCTCTGGAATACATGACACCAAGCTAGGATCGAGATATACATCGTCTGCCAAAAGCATGCCACGAGCATCCTTGATGTGTTGCGGAGCCGGTGTGACTGGACGCGCTATGATAGTCTTTGGAGACACAGCTGGTGAAGATTTCCGACTGGAAGTGGTTGGAGGAGAGGGCAACACGGTGATAGCACGATGTTGGTGGCCATTGTGAGACAGAATTTCTCGAGGGGAGAGCAGTCGTCTTTCTGGATATGGGACGGAACGTGGGGTAGCTCTGGGAGTGTTGACTGGTGTAAAGAAGTTACGGTGAACTGGCTCGGGTGTCAGAGACAAGATCGTGTAATTGTCATCGGTCCCGGAATCTGACTGATCTGACATAAACGGGCTTGCAAGGTATGGACTGGTGTAGTTATTGGGTGCACGTGCAGACTTGTGCTTCTTGATGTTACGGCGAGTATTCTTTGAGATGGTTGGAGACGGAGAGCCTGGTGTGAGGGCCGAAATACGTGGTTCAGTCAATCTCTCTTCTGCTTTGAACCGCGCGGCCTGCTCGGTACAGAATTCTGTGATGGCAGGATCAATCGTCATATCTCCGAAACCGTCTTTACCAGGTTTGATACACATCTCAGGAAAGTCGTGGCCGAAGACTGGGGTAAGAGCATGTCTAATCTCGTAACAGAATGAGGCAGCGATTGCTTTAGCAGCGGCATGAGGTATCCAGTATCCTACAAAACGTCAGCAATAAGTAGAAGCGTTTTGGACAACACGTACCTTGAGCGACAAGTGAACCACCTGTAATACTATGACAGATGTCTTTGAGGCCGGGATTGCGGTTCAGCATCTTTGCTGGAGTTGTCTGGTCATGGTTAGACTTGGCAGAATGGCAATGAGTACAAGCATACCTTTGAATGACCCATGCACTTGAAAAGTGGTGTGGTCCTTACAAGGCCGATGTTGTAGTCCCAAAGCATCGGATAGGTCTGTTCGTCGCCAGGCTTCTTGAAGTTATACTGAAAGACTGCTCTTGGTTAGCTGGAACCGGGAGCGTTGGTCATCGGGGAAAACTGCCTTCAAGATATTCGCGACCGGTCTTCTCGAGGAATGACTTCTTTTCGCTGTTGTACGGGATGTGTCGAGGATATTCAGCGATTTCGCCCATGGGATAGACTTCAAATTGTTGATGATATGCAGCAAGCTCTTCATCTTGATACTCATCTGGAGGGAAGCGGCATTCGCCTCGTATTGGACCCCTTGTGAAGACGGGAGCATCTTTCGTAAGCTTCAGCTTCTTCCTTGATTGACTTGGTGAACAATCTTTAATCTGAGAGGTTGAGCTTGGGGTTTGAGGGACAGGTGTTTCATGCTCCTTATCTGCCATAGGATTGAGCAAAGCATTGATGTTAGACATGGCCGTAGCTAGAGGTACGAGAAAATGGCTCCAGTGCCTTGGAGAGAACTCTGTTCGTTTTGTACCTTGCTGGCAGCAATCGGTGCAGAATAACAAACAACGGAGGCTTTGAGGTCTTTAGCCTGCTCATACAGGTTTGTTGGGTCAAAGACAGATCTCAAGACGAACGAGGTCGCAGATTTAGGTATTTTGATGGTCATCTTGCACGACACGACAGTTCGCAGCTGCGTTCGAGCTATATTGGTTGAAACATCGTCAAAAGCAAGCGCTCACCGATGCATCTCATGGTCCTTGGGTCCGCTCTCTGTTTGTCTGACGAATCAGAAGACAATGTCGTCTTAAAGCACCGTTGTCAATGGCCAAGCGGTGTAAAAACTGATAGTTGAACATCGGTCAGGAAGGGTGCATGATGTCTTGGGTCAAGAATGATACTTGATCGCCCCCTTGTAGGTGAACCAGTCCAGACTGTATAATGTTGAGCATCATGATCAGCCTTCCACGTTCGGTGGCTGATGCACGGCCCCGAACGTCTCATCGATTCGAATCAGGTCGAGCTGCGTGCCTTTATGCTTGCCTCACTGATTGTAGGTCAATGTTGTCTGCGTCAGTATCCTGTGCTTACCCTACGTACTTTAGTAATTGACCATGCATGCTAAAGTCAACCATCACTCAAGCCCACCACAGCAGTCGTGATTAATCCGAAAATATGCAAAGCCACAACTACGTCCGCCACTGGTGGATCGAGTAATACTGTTGGTGTGGTTGTTGTGACACAAAATGGAAGCTTCTGCGTTCGCTCTAACTCAAACAGATCCTCAAACAAAGAAAGTCCTACCTCGGAACTGCAGACTTTGTGGCACGTCATCTGCACAGTACCTGGTGTCTACTGAGCTCGCTTTCGAGAAATCAGATCTAGAGATCAACCATTCCACAACCTAAAAAGCCATAATCATTGCGGTGAGTTTCGAACCCCTTTCGTTCTGCTCATGTCGGAGCCTTCCCAGTTGCTTTCAATTCAAGTGCAATGCGCTCTAGAGGTAAGCTGCGATAGCAATGAAACACAAAGAACCTAGAGATAGCGAATAGCCGGCACGGCGCTATTTCACCAATTGGCTGTCATCGCTAGAAGGAGATGAAAGTTGAAAGTAGATTTGAGCCAAGCGGGATCGGAATATATTTAAAGCTCAACCTGGCCAATCAGACTTTTCCAATTTTGTGCATCAGCCCCAACACCAGAAAGAGAATGGAAGGGCAGTAAATGCGTACCAACAACACAAGTGTTCGTGACCTTTGTTGGACTCCATGCACTCTTTGTTTACCTTCAAAGCTTGGCCGAAGGTCTCAATAGTTTATGAGCTCCCTCAAGCAGTTGTTTTGCTTCGCCAACAATCTCGTCGATAATTTCCGCAGCCGATTGATCTGGCTTGTTTACAAGGGCAGCCACGACACCAGTAGGCCTGCAGGTCGATTGATCCTCAATCTCGTCTGTAATTTTTCCTTCCTTCCCCAGCTTGTCCATTTCATAGTCTATGGCCAATAGTCCTTGAGCTTGCAGCTTCTGAAGCTCATCTTGTCGATTCTTCTCCCACTGCAAAGTTTAGCAGGTAATACTGGTATAATTTGTACATGTCACTTCACTTACATTTTCAACATATGGTGTCTTGATGGCTCGCAGTGGTCTGCCTGTCCAGATCGTTGACTTGATCGTGGAGTCGAACCCAGCATCAATAATGTCTTGTTTGGCGCCTTTCGTTGCACCGGATTCTCGTGCGGTAACAAACCTCGTTCCTATCCATACAGCCGAGGCTCCGAGCATGAAAGCAGCCGCCAGACCTCGACCATCCGCAATCCCACCAGCAGCAACCAGCTGTACAGGTTGGCCAGTGAGAGGCGATTTATACTGCTTGCAAATGTCGGCACAGGCTGGGATCAGCACGCTCGTTGGGACTTCTCCAGTATGACCTCCGCCCTCACCACCTTGGGCACAGATGATGTCCGCTCCCACCTGGCATGCTTTGTGAACGTGCTTCGGGTGGCCGATCATGTTCATGTAGAGGATTCCGGCGCGGTGTAATCTATCCACAATCGATTTTGGTGGTACTCCGACCGCTGATACGAACAGCTTTGCGCCACTTTCTATCACAACATCGATCAGTTTGTCAAGAGAGCCTTTCGTGTAGTCGTAGTTGGTCTTTCGGGCCGAGCCTCCCACTTGTGGAATGAGCAGGTCAACCCCAAATGGCAGGCTCGGGTCGCGTAGGTTAGCCTTGACCTCGGCCAGCATCTCTCGAAGCATTTCCTCTGTGTATCCGACACCTCCAATAACACCAAGGCCTCCTGCATTTGAGACTGCTGCAACCAGGGGCGCTCCAGCTACCCGACCCATGCCAGCAAGCATGACCGGATGCTTGATCCCGAGAAGCTCTGTTATAGGCGTAGTCAACGACATCTTGAAGAGTGCAACAGGTTCTTGATTCTCAGTGCTGTCCTAAATGGGAAGAGTTTCAAGAGGTTCTAGCAGCGCTCCACGATACGAATAAGATGAGATCCAGCTACAAAGTTGAGCACCAATGCAAAACGCGATACGGAAGACGAAGATGAAATCTATAAGACAGAGAAATGCCTTTAGAATGTTTCCGCTTACAGGGTGTGCATGGCTTGCGGCAAAACGAGGCCTCCCGGAAAGGATCTCCACACAGTTTCGGTAAGATGCTCAGTTAGCTGTCAAAGATCCGAGGCTCGCTCGTGTGACACCACAGTCCAAAACTATGGATCGAGGAAGTTGATTCCCAACTAAATAGAATATGGACGTGTGAAATTGCTAAGCATTCACATCACTTTGAAGCACTCTGCAATAGCAGCCGCAACAGAAAAGTCGGAGATCATAGGGAAGTCGACAAAGCAGCTCGATAGACTTGCCTGTTCCAGAATGCCATCTATCACGTGATGATAAGACAAAACACTAAGATAATAAAAAAGTTCATTTAGTGACATTCATCTATAGTTGTACGGCACCGTCACAGACCACAGCGTAGATTTGTCTACAATGGCAAAGGCGCGAAAGAAGAAGAGGTCACAGCCTGGTGGCGCCAATGGGCTTGTGCCCGGCAAGCCAGGGTCGTCAAATCGACTTCAAGTTCCGCAGAGCATGGTCATCCGCTTGGGCGCAGCCGATATTGGTTCGAATGTTAGCCAGTTAGCTGCTGATTTCCGAGAAGTCGTCCAACCGCATACAGCAGCAAGACTTAAAGAGCGCAGGTCAAACCGGTTGCGAGACTATACCACCATGGCTGGGCCGTTAGGCGTTACACATTTCTTCCTCTTCTCGAGGTCTGACGCCGGCAACGTTCATCTGCGGTTCGCTCTACATCCTCGGGGTCCTACGTTACAGTTCCGTGTTGACGACTATGTACTCGCCAAAGATATCCAACATGCGCAAAAACATTCAAGGGCTGGTTGGAAAGAGGCATTCGAGACACCGCCACTGCTTGTTCAGCATGGCATGCTTTCCTCCGACGAGGAAAACGCAGCAAATCCAAAGCAGAAGCAGCTAGAGTCTTTGACGCAAACCATGTTCAACGCCATGTTCCCGGTGATTACTCCTAGCACCACAAAGTTAGAGAAGATCAAGAGAATACTACTGCTAAAGCGAGAGAGACAGGAAGATGGCACCTTTGTGATCAATCTGAGACACTATGCTATTACACAGAGAAGGACTGGGTTAACGAAGAAAATCAAGAGGCTCGATCCCAGCGAGCAGAGAAAAAGAGAGAAGAAGGGCACAGCATTACCGAATCTGAGTAGGCTGGAAGATGCAGCCGACTATCTTCTTGACACGGCGGACGGCGGTTACACCTCTGCAAGCGACACCGAGCTTGATACTGACAATGAAGTCGAAGTTGTCCAAACCACGACACGGAAGGTGTTGAGCAAGAAAGAGTTGGACAAAGTGCGAAGTGGTGGCAAGGAACAAGCCGAGAAGCCTCGCACCAACGTCGAAAAAAGAGCTATCAAGCTGGTTGAACTGGGGCCGCGAATGAAATTGCGGCTGGTCAAAGTTGAGGAAGGACTCTGTGAGGGTCGTATTATGTGGAATGAATTTATCACCAAATCGAAAGCTGAGGAGAAAGAGCTTGATCAGATGTGGGAAGAGAAGCGCAAGCTGAAGGAGGAGCGACGACAGAAGCAGAAAGAAAACGTTGAGCGGAAGAAGGCGCTCAAAAAGAAAACCAAGTCAAACACTGCCGACAATGGCGAGATTCGAGCATCAGATGATGAGAGTCTTGACACGGACGAGGTCGAAGATATGCTTGAAGATGACGATGACGAGCAAATTGACGACGATGATCACGGAGAAGACGAGATGGAAGAGTGAGCATACCTAGCCAGGTGTCGTATTCATGATCGATCTTCGAATGTTGGATCAAGGATCTTCAAGAGCTCAACATCCATGTTGCAGCACGAAGAAGTGATACATCTCTTCTCGCACACAACACCATCTTGCTGGTCTTCGAGATGGTTAGCACAGACACGTACGAGCTGCCTTCTGGAAGACTGTGAGCCGGACTGCTTGAACTCCGCATTCTCAAGGGGTTTTGTGGTGTTTCAAGGATTCATCTAGGTGTCAAGTGCACATCTCTATGCTGACCGATGCGACGACGAACCTAATATTAGGACAACTGAGCTTAGCTGGCGTGCATCACGAATAGAAGGTAGTAACGCCGTTGGAGCCATGGCGCTATCTGGTAGCTCCGTTCGTAAGAGCTAGTTGTAATGTGGTATGGAAGGAAGAAGGCGAGCACGTGGTGTACGGAGATAGGAATCAGAGGGAGGGATCTACGCGAGTAAGCGGAGGCGAAGGCGGAAGGCCGACGCGAAGTATGATGGATGGGATGATGTCAGTGTTTACGGTGGTATAACGGCCAATCGGCAGAGCGCGGTGGTCGAATAAACATGAATTATCACATTTGTAACAAGCCGAAAAGGGAGCCTAAAGTGCCCATCAATAACAGTAAGAAAGTCACTCTCCAGGTCACCGGCAACGTCTAGGAGAACCTCCTAACCCCATGGTCTGGAGTCGATTTGTGCGCCACCATTTCGTGTCAAATTCCATGCCTACAAATTAAGCTTTTTCAGTGTCAGTTGCAGTGGTGAAAAGCGCGTTTCGCACTAATTACGCGAGCATTTCGAGTTTAGCCGCAGGCCCTCGATCATCACATCAACCACTTTCTCGTTCACCTACCAGCGCTGATCGTGTTCAATGCGCATCGACTACCGTCCACCTGTACCACCACTGAAACTGTCATAGCTGTACCGATTACTCATTCGCCCAACACTGGCACAAGTGACGTAAGCGATCGAAGGATTCTGGTTGGCTGGCGGAAGCCATTGTTTGTGTCAGAAAACATACATGTCTCGAACATCAATAATCGGTGCACAAATTACCTAGAACGCTCTGAACCTCTGCAATAACTTCGGACCCTCTAACTGATCACGATAAAACGAGATCTGGACAGTGGCGCCCTCCACAGATAGGCAAAATGCCAGCTTCAAAACGGAAGACGGCGCGCCGCAAGGCCGAAGCAACGGCGGTCGAAAATCTGAACATTGATCCCTTCGATTCCTCGCCCTCAGCTCGTTCATCAAACAAGAAGCGCAAGGTGAGCTTAACCAGATGTACTGCGGCGGCCAATGTTGATGTGAAGCAGATAAATATTCCCCGACAAGCTCGAAAAGAACGAACGCCCACTCCAGAACTCATACCACATGATGAAGAGAACGATTCGGATGACGATGACGGAACTTTGTCCTCAGCCGACCTCATAGAGTCCGTCATCTCGTATCTGGGGACGTCAAAGGAGCCCGTTGCAGTCGCCACAGAGCATGCCAACGAGGGTGCCGGGACCGAAAAAATCGAAGCTTTCGCGAAAATTGCGGGAAAGGACTGGACGTACTACGTGCATGAGCAAGTAATAAACATCGGCAGACCACCCGACGACAAACAAATACCGCCGCCTCACTTAGGCGTGTCTAGTCCCGTCCAAGATCTCAAAGAGCAATTCCCCGTCCATATCGACCTCGGACCCAGCAAGATAGTGTCGCGGCACCATGCCTCGATATACTACGACGGAGACAGCCCGGATGGTGGAGGCTGGTTCATCAGGGTTAACGGTAGAAACGGCGTGAGAGTGGACAACCATTTGTTGAAGCGAGGAGCAAAGACACAGCTTCATTCAGGCGCCATAGTAGAGATCGCGAGCACTCAGATGATGTTTGTGATGCCGAACGAGAAGGTCCAGATCGACCAGTGGTTCATCGATCGAGCCAAGAGTTTAGCTACTGGCGAGACTATTGCCGGCGAGTCTGACAGAGACACTGAGCCTGAACGGCCTAAGGCCGAGAATGGTATCGAGGATATTTCAGGTTTCCCTTCGTTGGCACCTGCTCCGCCAAACTATAAGAGGACGACTACGCCTCCACCGTCTGATGGTCGCAACCAGAGGTCCGTTTTTGACAGCAAATCCACCATGTCTCCCATGTATGGTAGGGGGATGTTGATGGAAAGCACTCAAGAAATTGACTATAGTCGCGACTCAGCCAAGGACCTCAAACCTCCGTACAGCTATGCCCACATGATCGCTCAAGCCATATTCTCGAGCGAAGAAGAAAAGCTGACTCTCAGCAACATCTACTCCTTCATCGCAGATAGATATGCCTTTTACCGACATTCAAACAGTGGTTGGCAGAACTCCATCAGGCATAATTTGTCTCTCAACAAAGCCTTTCAGAAAGTACCTCGTAGAACCGATGAGCCTGGAAAAGGCATGAAGTGGCAGATCGCTCCAGAGTATCGGCAAGAGTACATCAAGAAGATGCACCGAAAAGGAGCTGGCTCATCAAATCCATCCTCACCAGCCGCAGCAAAGGATGTCAACCCAAACTTCCGCGGCCCGAATGGTCAGAATCTTGGCTACGACACCTCCATGGTCAGCTCCTTCTCAGCACGGGATCCGGGAGGTCCGAAAATGAACATGTCCTTCCCACCATATCCACAAATTGGCGGTCCACACCAGATGATAGCCCCGCCCTACTCCTCACAACCTCCACCTCAACATGTAACATCAACACCTCAAAGGAGTCGTGCCAACACCAACAACACTCTCCCTGAACAAAACCTTGATGACTCACCCTTGCCCCAGTTCCCCGGCGCCAGAGCCCGACAGCCCGGTCCGTTCTACACCCTTCCCACCTCGTCCGGCGCCCCTCACCATTCACCGACAAATCCAACCCTATCTTCGTCCTACCTCGACACTCCCTTCCACCCTTCTCAAACAAGCATGGTAACACCCGCACCCCTCCGACAGAACCCTCGTCTCGCACCACCCTCAACACTAGTCGCCCCTAGTAAGTTCATGCCCGAATCCTCCCCTGCCGGCCCTGGCCTGTTCTGGAAAGGTTTCCTCGGCGGCGTCACTCCTGGTCCACCGGGTAGTGCCTTACCACCAGATATGAGCCCGGTCAAAGGCGAACCATTTCACCGGGGTCAGCGTAATGGTCTTGTAGACAAGGACATCATGAGCTCAAGTCCGCCGCCTATGGATGCAGCGTTGACGGGCAGTCCCTCAAAGCCCTCTAGAGGACGTGCTTCGACGATGGGAGCTCAATCGATCAAGCAAGAAGGGGGGCCAGACGCTGAGGAGAATCGGAGCACTTCCACTGGACCTGGTCAAAACGGGAATAATAAACTGAACGGTCTAGGGCTCGCTGAGAGTAATGGAAACGGCAGACTCGGCTATGTGCAGGGTTTGGGTTTCAGTAGACCTGCGATACCAGTGAAGGAGGACAGCAAAGAGGACGAAGAAGATGACGACGGTGGTTTCGATCTGGCGAAAGGATTTGCCCCTATCGGTGCCAGCTTCTCGAGTCAGAGAAGTGGTGGCATGAAAGGATGATGCCCTTGAAGATGCTGATGATACTAAGCCGAAGTCGTGCGCCAATGGCACGGCACGGCATTGTACAGATACTGTTTTACTATGACGATGTTACGACGAGATTGCACTTGATGACTGTTGCGTTATGGGAACCTGGTTGACGCCGTTTTACATGAAGACATGCCTAAGGTTAATGGAATATGCTCATCTCATAGGTTAGAGTAATCCTTCTTTGTTGCCCGATCATATCCGTTCTCATTTCTCTGCAACACCTTCCACCTCTCTTGCCATTTTGGCTGTCCATCAGATGCCGTAAGCGTTAGGTTTACCACCAGTGGGTAACGTGTAGAGAATAGTCGATACACCGCAATATGCCAGTGACTCCTTGCTACCAAGCAACCAACTCCTTCTGACGCAATCGGGCTTGGGTGTTTAGGGGTTCGAGTTAGGGGATCTCTCAGGCACACTCCATACCACAGACACAAGACGAGGCATTGACCACGCACAATCCTTATTCATGTGCTGATCAAGTTCACGGGTTGTGCTTCAGGTCGAACACTACGTTTGGTTCATTCTTTCATTCATCACACATCTATCATGGTTCAAAAGCTATGTACATACCAACCACATCATCATCACAGCTTACTCCTTGTTCTAGTACCACTACCCGCCACCGACCGCTCAACGTCCTTAAACTTCTTGTATTCTTCCAAGCACCCCGGATTCGTAATCGTGCTGCTGACCGTGACGTCCTGGCCCGAGATGATCTTCTTAACCACGTTCTCGACCCGCTTGCCGTTGATGGTGTACGGTATCTCCCGGACCTGGAACATGAATTTCGGCACGTGGCGCGCGCTCAGGTTCTCCCGTATCGCGCCTCTGATCTTGTCGAGCAGCGCGTCGTCGATGGTCGCGACATGTTTGGCGGGGATCAGGAACAGGAATACGGCTTCGTCGTTGTCGTGTGTGCGTCGCCGGCCGACGCATAACGAGTCGGAGATCAGAGCGTTGAAGGGCGGCGACTCGATGATGTGGTAGATCTCGCTGCTGCCGAAGCGGATGCCGCTGGGGTTGAGCGTGGTGTCGCTGCGCCCGAGGATCTGGAGGCCGCTGGTGACTGGGTTGCGAGTGGTGAGGTCGTGCTGAGCCCAGATGTCCAGGTATTGGATGTCCTCTTCTTTCATCGTCTTGTTGTCTTTGCTTGGTAGACTGGTTGGGAAGCGGTTGAAGTATGCGTCTAGGTATTTGGATTTCTTCTCGTCGTCTCCCCAGAAGTATACTGGCATGCTTGGGATCGGTTTGCGGCAGACTAGCTCGCCTGGCTGGCCTGTGCCAGCTAGACTCTTGTAGTCGAGCCGCGTGTTTCCTTTGGCGTCCTTGATTACTTCTGCGTCTTGAGACAGGATATCGCAGTCGTGGCCAAGAGCCCACATCTGCATTTCACCTTCGTGGAGTGGGCCGGCGGGATCTGAGGCGATCCAAGATGATGCAATGTCTGTCCCGCCTGCGACACTGCTGAGGTGGATGGTTTTTGAATTGGGAAAGCTGTCATAGAACCAATGCATTTGACTTGATAGTAGTGGTGCACCGGTCGTGGTGACCATTCGCATTTTTCTCAAATCGAACTTGCTTGGGTGAGTAGGAGAGTCGGGTTTCGAAGATTGCTGTTCCAGCTCAAGGAGATAGCGTGGCGAGGTGCCCCAATATGTTACGCCAAACTTTTCGCAGATTTGCAATGGTGTGCTCGCGTCCGGGTACAGTGGGTTTCCATCGAACGTGATCAGTCGCGCGCCGTTTGTCAGATGGCCGAGGGCGACTTGAAAAAGAACCCAGGAGGTAGAGGTGTACTGAAAGACAACGTCTTGAGGTGTTAAAGAGTTATGCAGGGTTGAGATTTTGCGGTAGTTCAGGAGGGAAATGTGAGGGCTGACTATGCATTTAGGTGGGCCTGTTGTGCCGCTGCTGTAAAGGATGAAAAGGGGGTGAGTGGTTGGGACATAAGCGAATGTGAGTTCACTGGGTTCGGAGATTGTGGGGTCGAGGAAGGAAGAGAGGATTATGCCGAGGTCGGACGGAATGGTTGGATTGTGGGATGGGTGTTTGATTGTGTGCGGTGCATGAGTAGTTGGGACGAAGACTGTCATTGGTTTGTGCTGGCTTGCCGGCAGTTTGGTGAGAATATCGCGAACTTTCCGGAGTAACAGTGATCGTGTGCCTCGGACAGCGTAGTCGGTGTCTGTGAAGAACAATACCGGATGGACCTGGGTCAGACGGCTGAGACAGCCAGATAGACCCATGTCGGGACTGATAGAAGTGAATATTCCACCGATTGATGCTGTCGCGAGGAACAGAACGATCGTCCACACCGAAAAGGACATAAGGACTGCGACCACGTCTGACTTCTTGACGCCATGATGAATGAGGGCTGCTCGAGCAATACGCACAAGGTGGTGTAGTTCACGCCATGTGATGTGCTCGGGATCATTGAGGTGAGTCTCACGAAGCCCTGTCAGCGCTATAGCATCAGGTGAACGAAGATAATGCGTCATAAGGAGATTCTCGGCGAAGTTGAGCTTATGTCCTGAGAAAAAGGCTGGAATGTCCCGAAAGTGAACATTTCGATCAAAAGCATATTTCACATTTGACGGGAGAGGTGGAATGATCTTCGTGTAGGAATAGAGGTCAATCCAGAAGTCGTGCGGGTTTGAAACGGACCATTTGTGGAGGTCTTGGGAGTTCCTTAGGTTGAGGTCAAATTTGCTGTTGATGTGTCTTCGGTACGTAGATATAGGTGTGTTCTCTGGATCTTTTGGTTGCCACAGCACTTGAGGAATTCTTGGTGCTTGATTCCTCTTCATTGACCGATACTCGGCTGAGCAGTACTCCAGTGGGAGTCCGATGATATTATACACTACCATATCTAATATATTCTCCCACGTCTACCATCTATGTCAACATAAAACTACAAGTCAATTCATCAAAGTAGAATGTCCTGCTCATGAGTGATGGTGTGAAGAAATAACTTTAACAATATGGTTAATGAGCCGAGGATGAAGTTGTTTTCGGAGAAAGTTCCGAGATCTTCACCGCTGCAAGGTTCAACTTGGAGCTGTTCGACAGCTTTTATTGACCAACCAACATGAACAACTGAGACTAAGGTAGACGACAAGTGATCAAAGCACTTTGTTGTGATACAAATGGAGCAGAACCAGGTGCGACGCAGTTGACCCAGCTGAAGGATTGATTGCAAGACCAAGACTGCAGCCCGCTCGCACGTAGGAAGTGGACAAATCGTGCAACTTTAACCATGGTACAATTTCCTGATTGTGGTTCATTTGAGTTACTCGTGCCTTGCTAGACAGGCTGTCGAGATACCGATAGACGAACAAGTATATCGCCGAGAAGCCATTCATCTATTCCGATTCTGACGTCGAAGTTTGTCTTTCAATTTTGGTGCAATCATAGAGACGGAAACCATTGCAGCAGCGATACCACACCCTAATGAAAGTAAATGGTTGACCTTCAACGCATCAAGATATGATCCTAGAATGAAATCAACTTGCTCTGCATTGAAATGTTTGCGGAAGCCTGTTGCGCCAGCACTGATCACCAGGCGTGGATCGATATCGTGTTCTGGGTGAGCTGCCAAATCATTGATAAGCCTGTTGAGCAGCGCTGCCTCTGAAGCCGCTGTAAATAATGCCTGCCCGACGGTCTCAAAAAAGAGCGTCATAGAAGTTGCGGTTGGAATGTCTATGGCAGACACAGATGCTTGGTTCGCGATCATAGGGATTTGTAAAGCGAGACCAATTCCTGCGGCTGCAATCAATTCAAAAATGATCCACATAACTGTGGTTGCATTTTCATTGACGTTTGAGATGAGTGACGCACCAAGGACTCCGAGAACGGCGCCACTGACGAGGAGTGCTGTATGGCGAGGGTAATGGGTAACCACAAAGTTGCTAACCATCGTGAAAACCGATATCCCGAGCACCAAGGGGATCAATCGAATTCCAGCCTCTGAAGCGGTCTGATTGTTGATGGATTGGAAATGGATAGGCAAGGAGAAGAGCAGTGGGAAGAATAGCCCCGCTAGGAAGAAGACATAGACGCAATTTTCCAGGAAGCGCCTTCGCTTAAGGAATTGAAATTGTATCATCGCCATCGAATTCATACGATACTCGACAAAGATGAAGAGGCCAGTGAAAGCAATAGAGCCAGCGAAGTAGAGGATTGCTGTCTTATTTGACCATCCTTCGGCTGTACCGATGTAGTGCATGGAGAGGATAAAGCAGGCCATTGCCGCCAATACAAGTATCACTCCTGCAAGGTCCAGATGGAGAGCCTTTGCTCGGATGGTTGCAGTTCGCGGTCTGGCAATTACTGGTGTTTGGAACGAGAGAGTCATCATGATAGTTGCGAAGACTGCAAGAGGAATGTTGATCCTAGATCATGGTCAGTGTGTTAACACTACGAGGACTTCAGGTCTAAACTTACCAGAAACCCCATCGCCAAGATGACTGGTCAACGAAAAGACCGCCGAGTAAGGGCCCACAGATGGATGCTATCGCGAAAGTCACACCCAAAACTCCAAAAAATAGTGGCCGTCGTTCGGGTCTCACAGCATGTGCGATGATGATAAAGCAGCCTGTCATATTTCCCGCCCCTCCAGCGCCAGCAATAGCTCTACCAGCGATCAGCATCTCACTACTCGTGGCAAACCCGCACAGCAGATTTCCCAGCTCGAACACTGCGACACAAAAGCAAAATGTCCCTTTAAGTGAGAAATAGGAGTAAGCTTTCCCCCACATTGAAAGGAAAGCAGCGTTGGTCATTGCATATGCACTACCATACCAGCCGACTTGGTTGAGACTGCCAAAGACGTTTGTGATCTCAGGTATCAGTGTCGCGATAATCGTCGAGTCGAGCGCCGAAAGAAAGATGCTGAGGACCAAGGAGACAGTGATTGCTACAAGACGTAGCCCTTTGGGATAGTCATCGGCCAAAATGGGCTCTGGCGACGCCGCGGTAGCTTGGTCTTCCGACCTAGCTCTAAGCTCAAATTCATTCGGTGGGAGTGTCTCTCTTACCATTGTAGACATCTTCGAGAAGGATGAATAAAAATAATCCGGAAGAGAAAAGTGCGATAAAATACTGTAGTGGGAACAGGAAGTGAAATTGCACTGAGTTAGGTGCGCTTGGAGTTGCTACATTGGGCTTTTAGCGAAAGGCACCTATTCATTTGTAGCAGAGATTCAACAAACACTGCACCAACAATGGCACATACCCTGCCTCGATATGGCCTGCGAGGTGCGTCTAGAATTTTGTTGAAGCTTGTAACGGGAATGGCCGCCAGCACCTTATTCTGTAAAATTATTTCAATGCATCCTTCACCAAATCTTGCAGATTTTCCGACAGGCCAGATAGAAGTAGGTCATTGACGAACGCATCACCTTTCCTATTCTCCCACTCTGCGTTGACGATGCCCTCGACAGACACAAGCTCTTCTATGAAATCATGGCGCTGGGAATCGCTTGACTGTTCGAGTAGGCCCTTGTACTTTGTTATGAACTGTTCAGAATCCACCCTATCTATCTCAAATTTGTGTCCGACAACGTCCTCCACAACAGCTATGAGCTCGTTTTGCGTCGTACTGATACTGTGTACATAGACCAATTTATTCTTGATTCTCGGGTGATCAGCGTGCTGCAGAGCTCTTGAGGTTGCCAAGCCAATCGTTGCCAGCTTCGTGGCGGCGAATTTGTGCTTCCCATCATCAAACACTCTCGCTGTATGCTTCTTCACATCCATCGAAAGCAAGCCCGATTTGAGTCCGTAGTCAAAAAAGTGCCCAGTTATTAAGCTTGTCCAGGATAAGCTTGTTCCATCTGGTCGTTTTTGTTTGCTTAGCTTGACTAGGTGATCTCGAACGTCCTTTTTGTTCACATAAAGGGGCACAAGGTCGAGTGAGCGTGGATCAGAACTATCACAGCTTCCAAAGTCGGCAGGAATGATATGCTTGACAGTGCTTGTCTCGAACGCGGCGTCGGCAATCCTGATGGAGGTGTCTTTTTGCGTTCCTGCAAACGAAATAACTACAGCATCATGGCCCTGAAAGGCTCTGACTAGCTGATCTGGAGACAGGTTGTCATCTGTCCTCAGAACGTTGACAGATGATGGATAGGTCGACTTTGAAGATGCCCGTACGAGCACTGAGACTTTGAATTCAGGAACGTCCAACAAAGCTTGGAGAATTGAGGGACCAAGACGACCGTTTGCACCAACGAGAACGACGTTTGTGATAGACATTGCTCAAGTAGGGATCGTGCGACTTTCGCTGACGGACAGATAGAACAGAAGCAGTACCTACACAAGCAGCGAGCAAAAACTCGAAATCATGGAGATGTCCGAACACGGAATTGCTATCCAGCGCGTAGATCCGCAGAGCTTGATACGCGTTGGCCCCAAAAACATCTTTTGAGAAAACTGAGGATCATGTATCGCGGAAAGAGGCTTCACGGCTTAGGCATGAAGTCCTTCTCGAAAAGCTGAAGAAAGATCTTGGTTGCGAAAAGGTTTCGCTTCGGAACATAGGATCGCACGCTTTCCCCGCCTTTTCTTTTTGACGCGTTCTCAATGGCATGACAACCGCCTCCATCGTGTTTTGTCAACAATCTGTCAATCAACGCTCAGTATGGTGACTGCTTGCGTATGAAGGAAGGGATTGAAAACGCCTTCGTTTCAGCCTACAGTTGCTCCGCAAGCCTGAATTAGCGGGAAAACGCGTGTGGAGATGACTTGTGTTTCAGGAGCTCAATCAGCCACAAAACATCATCTTCCGACCAAGGGTATATGTGCCAAACGCGTCAAAGTCGACTACTCCCATGCAGCTAGAATCACATACCGTGCAAAGCCTCGAGACGTGATGAACCAGGAATACCGTGTCATAATGCATGTCCTCAATCGTCCGATACGGCCTGGGCCCGGGATATGCCCTGACAGTGGGACTGATTGGAATCGTGCTTGTGTGACTGATGATCTTCGGTGCATGATATATGAATTGACTGTGCTCGTGTTAAACCGCTCAATCGCTGGCAGCACAATTACTACTAACTGAAGTTTAAGGTTGCGTGAGCAGGTATCACAGAAACCGACATCCTACAGCAAGCACCAGATCCAGCATGGCTATCACATCAGGGAGCCAATATCGGACCTCATCGTCGAGGCGTCATACCTGGCCCAGAGCCCAAGTTCAACAACTAGAGACCATTCCAGAGTCTCCTAGATCATCCCCCAAGAAGGACTTTTCGACATCCCTAGAGCCCTCGTCAACCGGCGAACCCCAAAGACAGGATGACGAGCTATCAACCGGCGAGCCCAAAGCTGAACTCAGAAATGTTATACCAGAAGCCATTCGAACTCAGATGCTCTGGTACAGTCATCACCTTGCGCAATCGTACCAGGACCGAGAGAGACTGGCAAGCAAGATATCAGAGCTGGAAAATGTGTGCAAGAGCCAGTCAAAGGCCAACGCAGCACTCCAGAGGGACATCCGAGTGTGGCAGCAAAACTACGAGTCGATCGAAAATGAGCTAATTGAGGCTGCGCAGGAGATAGAGGAAGCGAAGGCATATGTCCGCTGCTTGGAGACTGCAAATGCTAATGTGCGATATGCCTTAAGCCAGGCAAGAGAGGAACAGGAACAGGCAAAACAGAGGAGGTGGGGACAACGTCTACAGAGACCCTGGCGGCGCTGTTTTCGCTGGACTAGCATGGTGAAAGATGCTGTGCTGCGTTTGTGCTCTTGTACAAACCAGAAGCAGCATCATGAGGAGCGGCCTCCTGCTCGACAAGCTCTCGTCGATAAGTCGAGGTCAGTAACGCCAGAAAATGAGGTGAACAGCAGTCAAGTACAGCTATTGAGATCCAGGGTACCGTCGACAATGAGCAGGTCCAGTAACCATGAACGAACAGGGCCATTATCCTCTCATCCAACCCCTGAGAAACTTGATGACGAGGAGGACACGACATGATCGACACAAAATCACTGTTGACCACCCTAATTAATCTGCAGACTCTCCAAGGCGGTTCGAATTCCATGCGGCCACATAGTAATTGGCGCTGCCACCGTCTTGACCGTGGCCAAATCAAGATTTAGCTTGGCCATATCGTCCATCACATAATCGACACTGACCACCTGTCGAGCAAGATTAGCAACCACGTCGATTTGGGACAGATCATACGAACAACGGCCTGGCATCTAGCCTTTCCTTCACGTACGCCCATGGCTCGAATGACATTCACAGAAACGCCTTTCGAGGTGGCAATGTGGAAGAACTTCTCACAACTGAGGAAGAACGATTTTCGAAAGTCCATGTACTTCATGAGCACTCCGTCGGTTCCGGAGAGAAATTCAGATGTGCTCGTGACATTGTGCACAGCAAAGTGGAATTGATAACGACAGTCGAGCTCGATGCGCTTGAGGTTTGGGTATGAGGGCCAGAAGAGGCGAACTCGCCAAAGTGCTGGATTGCTTGCTGGATTGACGAAACTGATGGTTCGGAGTCTTTCTTGTAACCACTCGTGACGAGGCGTGCCCTCAAGAAGATCCATGAATGTGCTGCAGGTCAGACCCATGGTTGCTGTGTTTTCGTCTACGTACATGGTGCCACCAAAAGACATCTTCTCAGCTTCTCTAGCTATTGTGAAAAGCGTCCGGCACGTAAGGAGGAGATCTAGAGGTGGCATCCCACCAGACTCGAGTCTCCAGCTTCCTTCGTCCAGTACTTGGAGTTTGCGAAGGTGTATGTTCCATGGCTCATAAAATCTCTCGACAACGAGTTGAAGGATTTCAACAGGAAGGTCGAGTAGTTCCATCTTGATGATGGAAAGGTGACGGCAAATAAGAAAGTGAGTAACGCGCTGAGCGGGAGCGCTATATAGAGCAGAATGACGAAGTTAAATTCTCCTACCTTCACGGTCTTTGTAAATAACCGATGTGATTCATTTATACAGTGATCGGTGGCAGCCTAACAAGAGCATTCGGTAAGGCTTCTGCATATCATTGTCGGCCGAGAGAGGCCGGCGCCTAAGAAGTCTACACAGTCTATCCCAGTATCCTCCAGGACGTCACACCTTAGTAGTGACATATTGCTTTTCAAAAGATCTGATTAAGTGAGTCTCCAACATAAGTTTCTATAGGAGACAATAAGACATGATTCGCTTTTCGAGATCACGCGGTTCTGTATCTCTCTCCCTTCTAGCATGATCTGAAAGTCGCTGGCTTCAGTGACGGCATTATCAACGGCCGATGTTATGTTCGTTTCAAAGCGGAACAACAAGGCGTACATGCAGAGCCTGCCCTAGCTCTCTTGACCGATACTCGATCGCACTGCCTTCCTCTTGCAGCAGCGCTAACCCTATAGTCGTTATTTTTCAGAGCCATAATGAGCCTCAGATCCAATTATCCGCAGCAAGCCTATAGAAGGGCATCAGTCAATCCTTAATTCAGGTGAAGACAGAGAGACCCTCCCAGGACAATGTCCCCATGCTCGTGTCCGACGGGCAAAACATCGTGAAACAAGGCCTTTCGCCACAGGCCGCAACACGCCTCGCACTATATGCCTTTGCGGTCGATGGCAAGCACTAAGCCGCACCATCTAGTCTTGGTGGAGGACGGCGTGGCTAATTACTCGTCCAATCTACGCATCCTGACACCAATCTCGAACTTGTCAGTTACGCTTGTCATCAATAGCTGAAGTTGCCAGCCAGTAGCACCACTTTCAACACAGCGTCCGTTGACGTCGTGGAGGTGAACACTGGACTGTCAGTAGCTTGCTTGCTTACTTATGAGTTGCGAAGTTCGGGATTGTGAACTACAAGAGGTAGGCGGTGTGTTAATTTAGTCAGTGTCGAAGAAGTTGGTGCAGGGAGGACTCTAAGGAGCAAAATCCGCAAATATCTGCATGGAAGCCCATGTCCATGGTAAGTAAACAAATCTAAACCTCATATCCTCAAGTTGCTCGTGGGGTGTAGAGATTATAATGCGCAGTACCACCAAGTTGCGTGAGGTCGGAGCTTCGTTGTTATAAGATTTGAACCACCATATTGCATTATATGTCTTATTCCATCTCAAAAAATAACGGATCCTGTCTAATCTCATAAACGTTCTTGCTCGTTCCCTCCGGATCCCGGACTCTAAGCACCCACTCATCGAAATCACACTCGCCTTCAAACTCGACGAATCTATATGCCAACTTCCACAACAACACGACTCTGAACCTCCTTTCCCCATTTCTGCGCCCCTCGGCCTCATCACTCCCAGCCTCACTCCTCCTCACCATCTTCTGCAAATCCCAAACACTCCGCGTCATCCCGTCCGGAAACCTCTGCTCCAACGCATCCTTGATCGCATGCCTCCACTCGCGGTTCCGCATTGCATGTTTCATTGCTCTATCAAAATTCGTCTGATCGTTCCCAAGATGGTCCCAGTTGAGATCGAACTCCAATAGTTCTAGATTTGGGAATATGTCGGCCACGGTCCGGATGAAGCTGGCGTCGTTGCCGGCGTAGTGGATGTGCCGCACTAAATTGCGTGTACTGAACAGTTTCTGAGGACCCGTGAGTGGACGGTAGTCTGGGAAGCACGATGAGATCTCGTGGGGCGACCAGTTGATTTCGTCAATTGAGTGGCGCTCGAACTTGAAGCGAGTTAGGTTGTAGAAGGACGTGGTTGCGTCGTTGTGAATAGTTCGACATGAGAGTAGGATGTTGAGAAGCGGCGAGGCTGGTTGTAGTGATATGTGGCCGAGGCTGCCGTCCTCTTGCGGGTAGTGAAAGGCGTTTGCGCGGACTGTTGCCCCTTGGAAAAGGTGATGGTAGATTTGGAGACGGATTTCGGGTGGAACTGTGAGCAGGGCAGGCGGTTGCATTGTTCCGCGATGCACTGGTTGAGATGATGTGGTGCTTGGTGACAGAAAGTTGTGAAGGTGAATTCTTTGAGACCCAGGTACATGTCTTTGCTCCCCACTGTGGGGAAATAGACGGATAAGACCTGGTCTTCGAAAGTATTGAATTTTTATGGCACGTCGTCGTTGTATCCGTTCAACCTTCATCCTGATCCATATTATCCCTGCGCCTCTTCACTACGGTTTTCTTTCCTCTCGTGTTCCTTAAAACGGCCCCTTTCTTTCCTCTGTTCTCGTGCAAGCCCTTCATCTCTAGTGTCGCAGTCTTCTGCGCCTCACCCACACTATTCGCAAAGACCATCGCTTCTTCCTTCTCAGCATCATAATCGTGGTTCTCAATTTTCTTGCCCAAAGCATGTTCAATCCGCAGCCATAACTCAGCGTCATACTGCGTGACCATAGATATCGCGACACCACTCTTACCGGCACGTGCTGTTCGACCGACTCGGTGCACATAAGTCTTGCTGCTGTCTGGCAAGTCGTAGTTGATCACCAGATCCATGGACGGGATGTCCAGACCTCGAGCAGCTACATCGGTAGCTACTAGGAGGTTTTTCGACTTCGCCCGGAATTTGTTCAGTGCTTCTAAACGAGAATTCTGAGACAATTGGCCATGGATAGGCACGGATGAAAAGCCAAGAGTTTTGAGCATAATGGAGATCCGTTGTGCCTCATTGACCGTTCTAGTGAAAATGATACCAGTCTGCCCAGCAAACTTGTTCAACACATATACAAGCCAAATGTCTTTGTGCTTGTGTGGTATCAGGTAGAACGACTGTTTCAGCTTCTCCACCGTCTGGTACTTATCTCTTGACACAGATACTCGAACTGGATTCGAGAGCGAAGCTCTCTGTAAGGATTCAACTTTGCTCGACATAGTTGCAGAGAAGAGATAGGTCTTTCGTCCCTCCTTTGGTATGTTCTTCAAGATCTTCTCCAGAATGGGTCCAAAATCCAGATCTAGCAGCCGGTCCGCCTCATCCATAATCAAGTACTTCAATTGCCGTAATGAAAATCCCTTCGTATTCTCGAGATGATCGAGCAGTCGGCCAGGTGTGGCAACGATGATGTGCGGTTTCTTCCCCAATGCGATAGCCTGCGGCATCATGTCCATTCCTCCCACCAGGACGGCTTTACGTACTCCGATAAATGCGCCAAGTGCTTGAATGTTCTCGCCAATCTGATATGCTAATTCTCGGGTCGGCGCAAGGATGAGAGAATGGAGGACTTGTTGCTTTTCCATAAGAGCTATACGAACATTAGCATTTCCAGTGAAACATGTGTTCGGTCTATCATACCCTGCAGGATGGGTAAGACAAAGGCAGCTGTCTTGCCACTACCTGTCTCAGCCAGTCCTATAATGTCTCTTCCCTGAAGGGCGAGCGGTATTGCCTGCGCCTGAATGGGTGTTGGCTTTTTGTAGCTCAGCTGCTCGCAGGCTTCACATAGCTGCTCGATCAGGCCAAGGTCGCTGAACGTTTTGACCTGAGCTTCGTCTGCATCTATGCCATCAGCAACTGCACTGACCACACCTTCACCACCCTCGAACGAAGAGTGAGGTGAATCGGCTTCACTCTCGCTGGCCGAGCTGTCATGGCTCAATTTGCGCTTCTTGTACGGCGGCATCCTTACACAACAAAGAAATTCAGGAGAATATATGTTAGATCAGCAATACAACAGCAATCTAATGTGCAAGAAAGTCTTTTCACTGCTCAGGCGCGGTCTTGCAGGACACCCAAAAATTGTTTAGCCCTATCGATAAGTCAGGCATCAATGGCAAAATATTCAGGCAACCAAAAAATTGAGAGAGAAAAGGGTGGAAGGACTTTCGGCTTCGGCAAATATCCTTGAGCGGGGAGGTCTCGCTGTTTAAACGGAGATAAGTCAGTTCGATGGTCGATACTCATCATGGAAATACAGATTACTGAACAGGTGAAATTATAGCCGGATTTTGTTTCTATTGAGGATCAGGTGAACCATGGCAGAACAAGTCAAGCCACCAGCAGTCTCGTACGAGCCTTTCTTTTTCGAAGAGCTGAAATCAGTTCCCGAGCCCATATCTAAAATACTACAAGATTACTCCGGCGTGCCCCCAGATCAACAAACTGAACACATCCTCAAAGTCCGTAATCGAGCGTACAAAGCTTACCCTTATCCATGTCTCGGACGGTTTCGATTCCTTGAGCTTGATATCTCTAGACATCCGCAATACAAAGAGTACGTGCTACCCATACTCACTGGCGTTGAACAGACCCAAGGGTGGAAACCTGTTTTCCTAGACTTGAGCAGCTGTCTTGGCCAAGATCTCCGCAAGCTCGCCTTCGATGGCGTAAATCCGCAATGGTTGTGGGGCAGCGACATCCATCAAGACTTCATTGATGCTGGTTACGAGCTTTTCCGTGATGAGCACAAGATGCCAAAAGACCACTTTATCTGTCCGGCGGATGTATTCGACAATTCCGAAGGCAACAATCTCAGTGTTCTCGATGGTCGAGTAGACATGATGCATGTAACAGCAGTGTTTCATCTCTTCAACCGTGAGCAAGAGGATTTGCTCGCTGCTCGCTGCCTTAGATTACTTAACAAGAACCGACCCTCTGGTGTGGACGGACTTATCTTTGGCTCTCAAGTTGGAAACATTGATGCTCGGGAGTTCGTCAGAGCGAACGGGTCCCGCCGGTATCGCCATAATGAACAGAGCTGGCGGAAGATGTGGGAAAGTGTTTGCAACCGCGAGGAGTTCAAGAGCAAAGTGAAGGGCGTCAAGGTTGAAGTCGAACTAAGGCATCGCTCGATGGACCAGATGAAAGCTGGCGAATTGCACAAGCACATAGGCAAAGAAGAAGAAGGCTTCCGGTGGATGGTATGGACTGTTTGGATAGAGTTTACTAAAGGATAAGCTTGTATTGTTGGTCACGTCTGTTATGCATCTGAGGGACCATGCTCCTTTCTTCTCGTCGGAGCAGTGCCTGTAGTTCTGACGGTGGCGCGAAACAGCGGACCTCGTTGTTTGGATGCCACAATCCCATAACGAAGAGTGAGATCATGTTTTCGTCTAGCTGGACGAGGAATTGCAAGCCATGTTGAGACATAGTCATACTGGCGAAACAAATGCTTTGGTGATCGGCTGGCCATGTACACAAAATGCAGATAGATATTTTTGACGTTTTATGGTTCCAAGTTCTTGCCGTGAGGTTCAGACTATCCAAGACTTTTAACATGCCCTTTGGTCAATGGTAACAGTAAACACTCCAACGCAACGTGACCTCTGGTTGTTAACGTCCGAATATCGGAATCGCGAACCACAGTCACGAGAATGAACCGTGTGAGGTTAACATTGCAAGTAACGTTCGGCATATGTGCTAACATAAGCTTTAGAATCAATCCGCTGGCCCTGGGAGTTGAAGAAGGCGTTTCGAGGTCTCGGCAGCCTGGTCTGAGTTATGGCTAGCGGTTTCCGGTGGACGACTTCACCATGGCTGGGTAACAAAGTCCGCAGTACTGGGAGCCGGTTGAAAGGTGTGGGCGTGACGGGCATCGCCGGTGATCTGAGCTTCACAGGCCCTGGTCTTAAGCTTTCTGGCAAGCTTTCAATTTTCGATTTGATTGTGGACCTTGGTTGTAGAGAGAACTGGTCTGCATCGCCTTTACCGAAAAGGCCTTCTTTGCCGTTCGGCAAGAACTTGTTTGCCAGCTCTCGGAAAGCACCAGGGAATGGAATAGCTTCGACCAGCGTGATACGGCCACACATATCGTCAATCTTAGTGTACTGGCGCAGGAAACCCGCATAAGCATCGTTAGCTGAGCCAACTAGAACCGTGTGTTTGCAGTTGCAATGACTGAAGAACAAAGAGAGCTGGTCTGCATATATCAGCATCTTATGTTGACAGAGTTGATGTCCTTACCTCGAATCCTGCTACTGACCTTTTCGCTATCATCTCCGGCATCCGCAAAACAACAAAGGGGAAACTCTTCGTTGAAGCCATCGATAAACTGTCTCCAGGTAGCTATTTCACCGATAAGGCCTTCCCTAAAATAGGTTGTGCCTAAGTTACTCATGCTGGCATGGAATTTAATGATCAGCCTCCAGTGGTTTTCAAAAACCTTCCGTTCAGTCAAGTACTGTAGTAGGTGTTCGTGGAACCTCCGCGCTGCTCTACCACCTCCTTCATATCCTTGCTTGATGTGTTCATCCAACAGCTGCTTCATGTCAGCATCGACCCAAATCAGAAGGTCGAGGACCCCTCACCATTGTCCTGTCGCCATCAATAAGCACAACCACAAATGGAGTGCTGTTGCGAGGCAAATCGCTTTCTTGGTGAGGTTGTTGTGGATAGCCCGTCACCATCTTCCCAAGAAGATTCATGATCTCGGATTGCAACATCGTGATGACCGCTGCACCTCGATTAACGTCTGCCATGTACTCATCGTAGAAGCCGGTCATTGCTCTCCAGTCGCGTTTGAGAACGGCGCTCTCCATTTCCAAAACACTGATCTTCCGTAGCAGAGACTTAAAAATTAGCCTAGGTCGTGGAGGTGAACAAGCGAACCTGCCTTGGAGAGTTGAGGGTTTTGAACTTCGCTTTGCTTGATGGTCTTGAAGCTTTGCCCAAGGTTATCCATTCTGATACTGAAACCACTGGAGCATCACAGGGAACGTAAATCATTATGTTGGTCAAGCGTCATGTGGGAGTGGAACAGCATTGTTGCAATAACATCTAAGAGGATTAAACACACAAAGTTGGCAAAGTACAACCTGAGGTGTTCGTCAGCCAGCAGGTTTGACATGTCTGTGGTCCGTGCAAAGGCAGAAGCGCATTCCTCGTGCTTTTCCCTAAGATTTAACAGGGCTGTGATGCGCGTTGAGGTTCGTAAATTGCATATTCGTGTCTAATCTCGATCATCGTGTTAAACGGGCATGTCTCAGTGGATGAAGGAGGGTTCAACCCCTAGAATCTTAACATTCATTCCATACGCACGAGCAGCATGACCTCCTCGACTGTAGATCAGTAACGGGATATCTACTTGAGTTTGCCACATATTTCTTCGCCTTGATGTAGGCTCGACCTTTTTCACCTTTGTGCCTATTCTGGTTCGGTATCTGTCAATTTTGTTGCAGGTCTTCATGGCCAGTTGATCGACTGTGTCATCGGCTTTGTCGATGCCCCAACGTAAGTTCTCGCTTCACGAACGATTGGAAAGTTAGATATGCTGAGAGGCAGAAACTGAGAAGCGCGTTGAAGTTCACATGTAGACTTGAGTTTATAAGATGAACGAAACCTGTGTATGTGTAATCCTACAACCCTAGCCACTTGCCAAGCGATTTTCGAAAAGTATAGCACAAGAGCAGCGAGCCACTCATTGCATGCACAAGGCTAGAATATATAATATTTGCGAAAGAACTGATTTGGCAAATCCAGCTTTTGCCCAGTAACAGTGTTAACAGCAGCAAGTAAACGAAGACAGCTTTCTTTGGAAGAGAAGAACCAGCAAATCAAACAGCAGATAGCAAGTGCTTGAATCAGTCGAAAATTTAGAAGCTGCCAGCAATACTGTTAGTCCTCTTCAGCTAAAAGCTTCGATAGGGTCTATTCAGGAGACCAGATTGAAACCATCTCAGTCGACGTGTGTAAAAAATAACCCATTCAGGCTGCGAAACACAATACAATGCCGGTGACCTTGGTGCTTTATGATCCAACCAGAGGAGGCTTGCTCATTTCAAGAAGTTGGCTGAGCATGGCAAATTCCATCCTAACTTACAACTCCGCCACTCTTGCCCGTTCTTCCTGCACTTCTTTCTCCAGCAGGCCTTGCACATCAACCTTGAGAGCCCTATCCACCACATCATCGTTCAAGAATGTCAAGCCTTCCATTGCCCTTCCACCGCAAGCTCGTCCCAAGGTCAAGAAAGCAAAGTGACCACCAATGACTGGTCGGGCGAAGAAATTCGGCCCTGGAAACCCGCCAGTTCCTTCCGTGTCATGGAGGTCAGTTAAGGGACGATCGGTGCTTGTCTCATTCACCCACTTAGCTACGCTCTGAAGAATGTCAGCTCGGACTCGTGGTGCTGCGACTGCCATGGCGAAGAACTCCCAGTCCGTCTTGGTGTACAAGTGTCGGGAATCGAGTGGGAGACCGTACGTCTGCCGCACTGCATAGTACCAGTCTGACTGCATCTGGTAGATGTGCTGCGGGACGAAACCAAAGTGCCTATCACGGCCATGGCCGCCACCGATTGGCTTCTGATTGCCTGCCGCCACGATGGATGCACCTGAAGTTGTCCCTTCGAGGTGGAAGCACAGCAGGCTGTCGGCATACAAATTGTACGTAGTGGTCCAAGACCCAAACCAGTGGTATGCGACCTTGGTATGTGTTTTGTCTCTCGAGACGCCAAACTGCTCCCACTTCTCGATGTAAACTCGGGAGGTGTTCTCGTATGTCTTAACATCTTCGTCCATACCCGCTAATTCTGCCAAGCCAGACATAGCTTTGATGCCAATGATACCCTTAAGAGCAAGATTCGTCTGTAGTGCAAGCCAGCCTGCAAAGTCGTCTGTGGAGAGCTGGTTCTCTGGCTCGAGGCTGTAATCAACCAAGTAGCTTGTCCACTGCTTCCAAAGTCGGTAACTACGAGTGATCCACTTCTGTGCTTGCTTGAGCGACTGCTCGCCTCCTGTCCATGGCTCGTCGATGAACTGAACGTTGAAGTCTGAGCCAGTGTTCAGAGGGAAGATCTTGTCCTGGTTCGCCTGTAGGGGTTGAGATGTTTGTACCCATGTGGAGGAGACGGACGTGTTGGTATTGTACCTGATTGAATTCGCTAGTGCCAGACCCATGATCAGGATGTTTCCGCACTCCTCAACTGGCATATACTCGTCGTTCCCGTCAGGATGGCCGGTAGCATTGGGATAGTGAGTGCCAATGTCATGCATAGCGTATTTGTTCGGATATTGGCCGCTTAGCATGTGCTCAATCAATGGTTCAAGCAAATATGCTAACCACCGCGGATTTGTGTACAGGAAGAAGGGGAAGGCTGGAAATATGACATCGATAGTCTGAGCGTTTCCGTCGGATGAGATCTCCTTCATGAACAGGAGCGGATCTTCGGGAGTACCTAGGAAATGCGTCGCACCCATGACCTGTCGAGCTGAAACTGCCACGATATCGACATAATCTTCTGCTTCCGATTTGTATGCATCGAGGGCCAACTGAGCGGAGTAATTGAAAGCAAGCTCTTTAGCATCAGAGAAATCAAGCCAGTGAAACTTGAGAAGTTCTTTTGGCGAAGACATGTAGGATAACCAAAATGGGCGTAGGTATGTGAGACCCCGAGCTGCAGCATACTGAACAACCGGATTCTGTATGTGTGCAATTGTGAACATCACATTCTTGGTAGTGGTGGAGCTGTATCCGGTCTCGTTGGCTCGAAACGACTTGGCGAATGCAAACACTGGCTCGTCATCCATGATACCGCGGAACCTGCCGTCTGTAAGATTCTGCAAGGTCCCAGTCCTCGAGAATCGTTGTCTCAGCATGGAAGAAGTTCCAGCTTCATGATGGACATCAGACGGAGCGGAGAAGCACAAAGTACCCCATTCCGACTGGTCTCTCGTTTCCGTGAATACTTGTTCAACCTCTCTTCTAAACAACCAGGTCTTTAGGTTATGACCTCCGTCTTCTATAGCGGTGTGCTCCAATTCCCACACGATCTTGTTACCACGGTCACCGCTGACCCATTGTCCGTTCAGATCAACGTAGATATCCACATCGACGTTTCCGGTCACGTAGACATTGAGATACGCTGCAGGTATCGATTGTCGTAGGGTTGAGGTAGGAGTGATGGGAGACAGGAAGGAGAGCGTAATTTCAAGTGGCTTCGAGGAGCCGTAAAGAGGAATAGTGTAACTTAGGTTGGTTGTCGAAGCATCGTATTGAGGTCCCTTGTAGATAGGATACGAGACATTATATCTATACGACCAGTCAGCCTTCCTGTTGGTTCCGGAAACATGTTCGTCCAGCGACCATCACGGCGACAAATTCGTGGCCAACAGCGCCTGATCCCTATCGCTTAAGAGGGACGGTTGCTCAACTCACCCATCATTGTCGCCGAAGCGAAGAGAGTCTTGAGGACGGCCTAGGAGTGGGTATGCGGTCTGCTGGTGCGGGAGACTGGCCAGCACAGAGAAGCCTACATGCTCTCCCGTCCAGAACATAGGCCACGACTCCCATGGCTTTCCACGTGCGTCACTCAACCATGTGCTCAGGTACGGGTTCCGCACGATAAGTGGTAAGACTGGAGGGGTCAACCGGGACGCACGAACTAGCAGAGGCAGGATGAACGCGAGAAGCACAGTCAATGCGGAAGCCAGCCGCATGTTGGGCGATGATATCCAAAGGGTATTTTCTGTTCAAAATTTGAAGAATGCTGCTAGTAAGAACGACACCACATGAAGAGAAGCATGGAGGAGGGATGCAAAGACCAACAGCTAGCTGATGTGCACACAATGCGACAGCATCGCTGCCCACTTTCTCCTGTAAGCGGACGGCCGGGTACCACGAGAATCCATCAGGTCAGCTGGTCATTGGACACGACGCATTATTGGTTGTCCTGACGTGTTTTTGGGCAATTCAAGGGCCACGAGACCCCAAATTCGGGCAAGAAACCGCGGTAGACTATGCCTGTTCCTGACGCACTAGCATCACATACCCGCTGACACCCCGGATTTTTTAGGTGGCCTCATGACAACGTGACGACATTGTGTATCGCTTCGGAAATGCAAAAACCATCCAGGATGCACGTGAGTAACGAACATGCACATAGGTATAGGATACGACTAGTTTCGTTGGTACTACGATACACTGTTATTATATTATATGTAGCTGGTGTATGCCTTTGACAAGTCTCGAGATTGGGCTGTGTTAACTGCGTCAACCTGCATAAACGATCCTTGCCTCGAAACCGGTGCCGAAGGCGGGACAGCATTCCTAAAAACCCCACGTATGCAGATGATTGTGCAGAACCGATAACTTTATCAAGGATCTCTCAGGTACAAAATTCTGTCCACAACTTAGCTACCACCCACTCGCTTATCAGTCTTTCAGTTTTGAGTATGCTCTTGATTAATACCATGCATCGTCCAGGAAATGGGTCAAGTTTGCTGAGTGGAGTCAGACACAGATGTGTTCTGGCGTGGCGCGGCGCGGCTTAGATTCTCGATCGTCTGCAACATGTGAAACGAGTAAGCGGTTGCTTGAGTATCCCTGTTAGGCTCGTATATATAAGTTCGATTGCGCTTGGCGTAAGTGCTTTTTGTGGCTACCACTTTTGATGACCACTCAGATTCGCTGCGAAGCCGGGCATAGCTTGCGGCATATCATCCCGACCCACCGATTAATGCTTCTGATTGCCGCATGAGCCATGCGAACAGTGGTATGTTTGTAGGAGGTATTCGGGTCACCAGAAGAAGGCATGCACAGTACTTTTCATCCCGTTGCATGAATCAACTTCAATCCTCGTTCCTCACAAAAGCCATGCTCTTCCGTAGCTCTCGCTCCTTCTGCTTGCCCTGCAATTCCAATCTCTCAATAGCAAATTGTAGTTGATCCTTCTTCTGCTGCAGTCTTTTCATCTGTAATGCTTTGGCATCCCCCATCACAGACGATCGGCTTGCGGCAGATGTTGAACGTATCGTTGCTGCAGAACGGGCGTTCGAGCTTTGCTGGTACGCTAATCTTCCTTCAAGCAATTCATGTCGAGCCTTCAAGCTCTCCTCCTTTCGTGCGAGTTGGTCGACGTATGCTTCAGCAGTTGACAAAAGTTGCTGTATCGCTGGCGATATCTCTTCTGCTAGAGATTGTTGGGCGGCGCGCAACGTGCTCTCAGGAGCAAGTTCGAAATGCTGCTGCGTCTGGAGAACCTTGCGAAGACGTGGAAAGTCGGAGACACCTTCATCGAGTATGGATATGCTGGAGTTGAGAAGTGTCAGAGAAGCTCGAAGGCTGGAAACAGCAGGACCAAGTGTCGCCATGCTGGTATGTCGTGATTGAACGGCAGCTGTTGTAACGCGCAGGACGTCGATGAACACAATGCTCGTGACGGAAACCTTCACTATTGATACCCGGCCCACAAGCTGATACTCTTGGTTTCTCCGTCCTCTGAGTACATCGATTCAGCATTAGCTAGGTCTCGAACGCTTCTGACGCGGTAATGGAGGGCAGCCTCAGGACGAGATATCGATAAAGATCGGTGCAATCGGCGCATTGACACAGCGAGCTTGAATAAGGCTGAATGTAATGTCACGTGCAAGCCTCGAGCTCCGTCAAAGCTCAAATCGCAGCTTGACCTCGACGCTCATAAAGACTACACCAAACCACAAACACCCGCCAGCAATCAGAGTATAAACAAAATGCCTGGCTTTTTCCCCAAGAAGTTCCCCGGCAAGATGTGTATGTTCCCGGTAGCACAGCGAATGTCGAAGAAAGCTGACACAATCGACTTAGCGGAGCCATTGCTCCCTTTCTTCGCTGCAGGTATCATCGTCCTCTACGGTATCAATGCTGGCGCCGGTGCCATGATGAATTGTATGTTCGAACAACTTGTTGAGAGCAAAGGCCCATTATTGACATTATCAGCCGAGGAATATCGAAGTGACCCAAGGAATCCGTATGCGAAACAGCCTTCCGAGAGAGCAGAACGAGGTGAACACTAAGCACAAACTGTGGGTGCATAAGGAAAATCTGCTTGCAGAGCACAACGGCAATCGAATGTACAAAATTACGAACAACTTCAGCATGCCGCCGAGCAGCACATGCATATAGACCACAATCGAATCATGCGTAACTGAGAAAGCTACAGTTCCTCCCCCATTGGAAATGGTCGAGCAGCGGACCTGCCTGTCACTTTACGATACGCATTTTCTAACAACAAGCAATTCCCATCCACCTCTAAATGCACACGGCTCAAGGTATTCGAACGGAGAAGAAGGATCGGCAGTATAATATGGAATGTGATCGCTTTGCGTGCTCGCCGTGGCCCAGTGTTTCCTTATCCTATGTTCCTTCTCCTTCCTCGCTCAATCAAGCTTGCCACTCATCTATTTACCGGGTGTGCTTCTCCACAGCGCAAAATAATCCAATTAAGATTCCTGATTAAGGCAAGTGTTACGAAGTGCTGCAATGTCCTTGATCAAGACACTTGCTTCTCTGGAAATGCAAGCACTTCTCTGAATGATTCAATCGAACTTACCTCTCGCTTACGGAAAACTCACGTGTGGTAACACTGAAACAACTTCGCATCGTTCAGCGTCCGTTCACAGAAACTGCTCATCTTGATCGTCCCGTGTTTCGGTATCTCCCTCTCCGTGCTCCCGGCACATCTTCTAGAGCCACTCGTTGAGGCCGGTAGCAAGGTGTTCGAAAGCTTAGTGGCTGAGATGGTGCTGAATGTTCTTCACTCATCAGGTTCTCGTCTCGCTTATAGTATCGTAACACGATCATGTAAATCTATTTCATATCGATCACTTGCGTATGCTAGTAACGGAGTTTATGACATTTTCCAAGCATCTAGTCATGATGCTGGCAATGTCGGAGATGATCTGGGTAGCTTGCATAGTTTGGGGGTGTGTTGGACACTTGAAAGTGGTCGGTCTCGTGCCCGAGTAAGAGCGTCTGAATCAGAGATCGATTTCCGGATCGCGATTCCGAAATCTGCAGTGGATCCGGCCTTCTTTGGTTGCAGCCCAAAAGATCAGGTCTGGCGCTGCTTTTGCTAGGAGCAGTCGTCATTGATCTTTTGCTGGACTGTTTGGACGGAGTTGTGCCAGCGGCTTAGAAACATGAATTTTCGCCATGAGAGATTCATCGTTCAACTCTACGTGCACACCAACGGGCGTGAATCTGCAGTAGGCGTTTTGTAAAAATGCCGCCACGGGAGCGAGATGAAGAAGCGAGGCCGCTCTTGAGCGCCGAAGGCGAGCAGAACAGCTACCAAAATGAAGAAGAGCCTCTGCAAGTTTCTTTCTCTAAAGATGAGGACGAGAATCCAAAAGAATGGAGTCGTCGGAAGAGGTTGATCAACGTCTTTATCATTGCCTTCATGGCCATCCTCAGTCCGCTAGCAAGCTCAATGTTCACGCCGGGTATACAACAGATCGCCAAAGACCTTGGCTCGTCGGAAGAAGCGATCATTGCGACGACGACCGGCTTTGTTATCTTCCTCGGCGTCGGACCGTTGGTACTGGCTCCTTTGAGTGAGACGTTTGGACGGCGGATTGTCTACGTTGCATCATTTGCTATCTTCACTTTGTTGCAAATTCCGACAGCACTTGCACCGAATGCCGCAACCTTGATCGTGGTTAGAACCATATCTGGATTTTTCGGGTCTGTCGGCATAGCAAATGGAGGTGGAACAATTAACGACATGTACGAACCGCATGAGCGAGCTAGCATATTCGGATGGTATCTGTTAGGGCCGCTGCTTGGTAAGTCTTCCCTCGATAGATGAAAAGAAAAGCAAGATTGACCTGAGAAGGACCAACGTTGGGACCGCTGTTTGGGGGCATTATCGTTAACCGACTGAATTGGAGATGGATTTACTGGATACTCACCATCGTTTGCGCGTTCAACACGACCGTTGGTTATTTCCTCCTTCGAGAAACATATGCTCCAGTGTTACTCAACAAGAAAAGAAATCTGTTGGAACAGCAGACTGGACGGAAGTACACATACGAAGGCGCCGATGATCGACCAATATGGACCAAGCTTCGACAGAGCATGAAACGTCCTATTGTCATCTTCATCCAACCTATCGTTCTCGTCATGTCATTCTATCAAGCTTTGATTTTCGGGACGACCTATTCGATTTTTACAAACATGCAAAGTATCTTTTCGGAGATGCCATATTTCTTCAACTCGGAGCAAATTGGATTGTTATACCTGTTCCCGGGTGCTGGCTTTTTGTTTTCAGTCTGGTTCCTGGTGCCTAGGATTGATACTGTCTTCAACAGGTTGACAGAGAAGAACGGCGGAAAGTCGATGCCAGAATACAGACTTCCGCTTGCTAATATTGGTGGTGTGCTTCTGCCGGTAAGTTTATTCTGGTTTGCCTGGACGGTTCAGTATCGCATGCATTGGGCAGTCTGCATGGCGTCGACGTTGTTCTATGGTATCGGTCAGGTGGTTATCTTCAATTCCATCCAGAACTATTACATCGATTCGTTCTCGAAATACGCAGCATCGGCACTTGCTGGAGGATCGGTCTTCCGAAGCATAGTTGGAGGGGTGGTGCCGCTTTTTGCTCCAACAGTGTTCGATAAACTCGGCTATGGATGGGGCATCAGCATATTTGCTTTCCTTGCAGTGGCTGTTGCGCCCAGCCCGATTTTGTTCTACTACTACGGACCCAGAGTGCGTGAGAGGTTCCCAATTAAAATGTGAGGGACAGACTGTTGGGGTACAGCATTCAATCCGAGTCTTCTTGTTAGCATAGCGTGCGGATAACAGATGCAATTTGGCAAGCACATGCGAACCGAAATTAGATTCGTCCAGTGTTAAAATGCAAAGTACCGTTCGCCTAGCAAGAACCGTTCTGTTTTGCAGCCATGCCATGTGCAAAACTGACTTCATCATGCAGCGCGCCGTTCCCTCGTCACAAAAAGCTCCGAAGGCCAACGGCGCCTAAAGATTGGTAGCGCGATAGTTGCTATAGCGACTGACCAACCTTCCCATGTTTCGGGTAAACATGCCAAAAGATCCGTCATCGGCCATCGCGTTGGACCATTTGAGATCTGCAACGTGGTAACAAAGGCGAACACAGTCACAGAACCACCACTGAAGGGCTCTGCACGCTCATACAGCAAATCGAATCGCGTCGCAAATCAGTGTAACCGTTGCTATCGTCTTTCACGCACGAGCGGTTTCGCAGACCGAGGCGGTGAACATGATTCGCTATCTGCACGAAAATGCAAGCTAGGAGATAGATATTCATGCTAAATGCATGGTGATTGGACCAGAAAGTTATTGTTTTGAGCATCTCGTGGCCAGTCATCCTTGGTGAAGCCATGGATTTTTCTTCGCTCGAGGGCACACCAGGCTAGTCATGTTCATGGAAGCAGGAAGTGGGAAACAGGAAGAAGCGGTGATTGTGAAGGCACCATTCTTTCCAAACTTTGTAGACACTTTCCATGACCAACTTACTATAGTCCTTTGCTAAATTAATTCTCCGAATCTCATGGATGGATTTGTTTTTTTGGATGGATGAATGGTGGTCATACGGTCCCATTTCCCGCGCGTGCTAAATTTTAGGTTTCCCTCGAGGTTCCAACTCCTTCGAGCACCGATGACCCTGCCTAGTCCTTCCTAACAACACCGCCAAAGCTGCCGTTCGATTCTCTAGGATCCCCAGTTACAGTTTTTCACAAGGTCCGCAAATCTTCACTCAACCTTTAACGGCCGCTGCATCAAGCAAGTACGGTAATTCAAGTCCGGATATTCGGCGACGAAGTATCGCAAGGACGACTGCCCACCACAGCTCCACGACAGTTTGGAAGACGTTCACATACTCGTTCTCCCCACAGTCGCGACGGCGCCGATTCCCATCTACTCAGATTCGGGCCTCGACAATTTAAAAAGTGAATCTGCTAGCTCCGGGCGGCAGAAATTATGAAGAGAAGGCCATTGGTGCAGTTACGGACGATTCACATTGAACATTCCGCCAGCATATAATCGAGAAGAAGCTTGGGCCATTAACGTATGGAGGGACCTCCTCCTCCGCCTCCACCACATGGGGCAAACCCTAGAACGACAAGATCCGGTGGCTTACCAGACGGCAAATACGACATCTTCGTCATACCTCCCTCATCAGCAGGCTCAGGATTTCTGTACCTGCCTTCGCTCAACACGCAGCGGAATAGCTTTCTGGCAGGATGTGTATGTACGGCGGCTTCTTTCTTCCTTTACTCTGTGGCTATGCCAGTTGTTAAAGAATGGTTTCTGACCACAATCAACGGCGGTGGGTCTGGCGTGATGATGTTGATACTGGGTGTCGGCGTTGTGAGCTGGGCACTCGGAAAAACACAAGGAGAAGGCACGGGTTCAGGACCATCTAAAGAGTCATTCAGAGGAGCTTCAAGCTCTGAAAGAACATATGCGGAACCTCCTCCACGACCACAGCCAGAGCCAAGGCCGCAGCAAGCGCCTCCACCTCCACCGCCTCCTCCACCGCCTCCTCCTCCGCCGCCGCCACCACCACCATCTCCGCCGCCGCCTCCGCGAGAGCCTACCCCAGAGCCCGAACCTCAACCAGAACCAAAAAAGGCACCTGAACCTCCTCCTCCTCCGCCGCCCGAGCCTGAACCAAAGAAAGCACCTGAACCTCCGCCCCCTCCTCCTCCTCCTCCACCACCTCCCCCCCCTGAGCCTGAACCAATAAAGGCACCTGCGCCACCACCGCCGCCGCCGCCTGAACCTGAGGTGAAACCGGAACCACCAAAACCTCAGTCTCCTCCCCCACAACCAAAGTCGAGCTGGCAGAGACCGCCACCAAGCACAGACGCGAAATCAGCCTGGGAGAAAGCAAGAGAAGAGACCAGGAAGCGTGAAGAAGAGAGAAAAAGAGCGGCAGAGATACAGCGGCGTCGCGAGGCACTTGAGAAAGAAAAACAGAGGCAACGAGAGAAGGAGACGCTGGAAAGACTCGAGCGAGAATGGAAGGAGAAGAAAGCGAAGGAGGAAGAAGCCGCAAAAAAGGCGGAAGCAGAGACTAAAGCTCAACAAGCCAAAACGGAAGCAGATAAAAAAGTACAACGCGAGAAAGAGCGCCGAGAACGTGAAGCTCGTGAAGCGCTCCTCAAAGCCGCAAAGGAGGCAAGAGAAGCCAAAGAGGCTCTGGAAAGAACACGCAAAGAGGAGAAGGAGCGAAAAGAACGCGAAGCTCGCGAAGAAAAAGCAAAGAGAGAAGCTGAAGCCAAAGCTGCTGCTGAAGCAGAACGTGTTGCTGCCGAAGCGGAACGTGCCGCCGCCGAAGCAGAACGTAAAGCCGCTGCCGAAGCTCGGAGAGCAGCCGAAGCGGAAGCTAGAGCAGCTGAAGCCGAGGCCAAAGCCAGAGCTGCTGAGGCGGCAGCACGTGAAGCTCGAGCAAGCAACGTATCTTCCAATAAGCGACCACCTATGCCCTCTGCGCGGACAGAACGAGACGATGATGCCTACTCTTTCCGACCATATGATCGACCCAAGTCCACCGCTCAGAAGAGCTCTTCTGGTTCTCGGTCTGTATATTCGGACGACTCGTACGCTCCTTCAGCAACAACTGCAAGGACGACGCCGCCGGCCTCAACACGGGGGCCTTACCATACCAAGGATCCCGACAAGATCGTCATCAAAGGTGTCTATTCGTTCAACAACGCTTTCATGCGCACACCGATATCTCAACTCATATCTGGTCAGGGCAACGTGACTGACGGCCTCATTCTTCGAATTACAACAGAGGGTCTGTTCATCGACGACGATGTTCGAGGTGTGCCACAGCGGGAATGGGACGTTAAGGCATGGACTATGAAGCTTGCAGAGGTAAGTTACGAATCTACCACACTATCTCCTTTTTACCATCTCATACAATCCCTTGTTTCGATATGTGACGCAAAACTAATTTTGTCTTGCAGACCATTGAACTCTCCAACCACCACGTCTTACGCGCCAGTTTAAGAGACAGCGAAGGGAAGAAGTATGTCTTCGTCCTCGACAAGGCGGAGGGCTGGAAGGTAGCTGTGGGACTCCAGCGTCTGAGAAAGGGATCGCAAGTCCGTAGTTTGGGCATTGCGGGTATGCCGAATAATGAGGCGGGAGTCTTGCTTGAATCACTCGGCTGGATATGATGAGCAAGGTCATGCCGAAGCTCAGACGACGATACATAGAAGACTTGTTGAAGGAGTTTATGGAAGACCACAGCACAACGTTACACGACGGCACAGTTCAATCCCCAGCGAAAGAGCAAGCAGAAATCATTCTTGGACAGCAGCATTAGCGGCGGAGTTGGAGTTTTGTACAGCTTGTCGATTTTGGTCACTCTTTTACGATGAATACCCCCCTTGAAGCGATGACTGGAGCGTGATGATGGATATAATTGAGCATGAGGAGCACATACCTTTTGAGACGATGTAGATATCAAATGTTAGACACGTGGGAGGAGAATTGAAACTATGTCACCAGCCCTTGACTGACTTCTGATCTTGAACATAATCCGTATTATGGGTATCTCTAATGCCGATCACGGGAGGCTTCGGACTTGGTCCAACAGTATCGTGTTGTGTCTATCAAATAACTTCTGACCTGGCGTCCTCCTGAGGTATCGCTTCCAAACGCACCTTGTGCCATGCAATCTCAAAACATGGTAACTGTACTTATTCACAGTGTTATACATTCAGACGTGGCATACTTCGTGGCCACCGCTCATCAACTGCAGAAGCCCTGTTGCCGCCTCGCCTTTCCCTATCTGTTGAACGTTAGAATCTACGCTCGGAGCACGACCTCCATCACTGATTGGCGGACTACTCAGCTGAGCCTGCTGCTCTATTTCTCCCACGGATTTGTCGCCCGATTGTAATGTAGCCTTCGGTAACGACCGGTCGACTGATTCGGCAGAGTTTGACCGGGATATAGGAGGTGAGCTAGGGAAATGTTGTATATCGGTATGAGAGTTGTGGGACGGTGCGTAAGGTCCGTGTGGGCGGGCAAGCATGGCGGCAATGCCTGCTTCGGCGGAATCTGACGGATATGCCTGGATTTCTTTGTAGCTCGCTGCGGTAATTGTAGCGCCGGAAGAGGGTTCTTGGGCTGGGGTGGTGAGTTTGCGAGGAGTGACTAGGCGTGGACTGCTGAGCTTGCTGGGCCATGAAACCGATTCACATTTTAGACGAGAGAATGGTTTGTGGGTTTGTCTGGTTTGTACTTTGTACATGGCTAGTTGTAGTCTTGTCTTGGCGTCTTCGAGGATCGAAGGCAGCTTTTGAGCCCGAATTATGGCTGCAATTGTTGAGGCTGGCGGCGGCTTTCCGCTTGGTTCTTCCTTTTGCGCGTCGCGAAGATCGTCTTTGTTTTTCTCCAGAGGCTGCGCATCTCGATCCTCAGCTTTGTCATCGACCCCAATCGTTAGCAGTCCATCACTACCTTGTGTTGATGTTTGGTCCTCGAGATTTAGGAATGTCGATAGCCCCACACTTCCAGCAGACATTTCATTGAGCAGGATAGGACGATTTGGAGGTAGTTGGGAAGTATTCTGAGGCATGGGCACTGCGTTCAGCTTGTCTAAAGTGCGCTGGCTCATTTCATCCTGCTGCAATTCGAATTGTGGTTCGACTGCGTGCTGACCGTCTATAAATGAAGTCCTGGCGGTGTCATAGGAACGCTGAAATGTGGACATGGACGCGTCCTCGTTGTCGGCTTCTGACTGGCTCTCATCCCAAAATTGTGTCCGCTGCGAGTCGTTTTGCTCGTCGTGTTCAACCCTCTCGGCATCCTCGACCTCATCGATCTTTCGCTTGGTTCCTGCTTTTGGGCTCGAAGAGTGCAAGTTACTGTCAGGCAAGTGCTTTGATTCTGGTGCGTTGGCCGTCATCTTCACGATCTTGCTAGAAGCAGTATGCTTCAGGGACTGAATCTTGAGGTGTGTGTTCGCGTCTTTGTCTCCGAGTGCGCGACGAGCATGAGAAGTCATAGTAGGTATCAGTTCGGTTGAGTTAATGCTCGTCGGACGTCAAAATTATCTCAAGCTGGAAACTTTGTCAGCAACATGTCTGTTGCAGCCCGACCGTCTTTGTCGACTCACCGAGCCTGCTTTCCGTAAAGACTGTTCTATGCTGGCTGTGAGAACCAGCTCAGAAAGAAAAAATGTCGACAAATTGAACAGCTGCTCGTCTTCCAAGGTCTTTGCGTATTCGTATCTCCAAGAGTCGCATCGAAAAACAGAAGAGTGCTGCTGATGCATTGGAGACTGGATATAGATGTGGGGAAGGTGCCGCGTTAGACCCTGTTGTTCCTTCCGCGCCGCGTGCAGCGTGCCTGCCGAGTGATTCAAGTATCCACCTCTCAAAACACGCCATGTGGGCCTGAGATGACCTCAAATCTTGGTCATGACTCCTCAGATATCCCTTTCTATTGTGTCTGGTATGGCAGTTGCCAGCATAGCTACATCCTAAGGCCATATCCCTGTAAGCATATACACCGATTGTGAGGCCAACTCCGTTGATATCGCTGGTCAGCTTCGGTATGGGAAAAGAATCGATTGGGTCACGCCAAGATTAGATTCGATGCGCCATGGACATCCACAGACATCCCTTTTCTGCTTGCAGCCCGTCAATATTCGTGGGCCATGATCTACTTGGCAACTTCCATGCAACTTCAAGTCTTTCAAGCTGACTTCGTATCCAGTCCCGTTGACCAGGACGAAGGACAATGGGTCGAGCTTGATCCACAGGACTAGACAAACAACACAGGTGGATCAGGGGCGTCATAATAAGCCAACCTCCGGCGCATGCTGCGTGCCATCCATGAGCTTTAGGGTCTTCCGGTATCGTCCCATGTTCATCTTCATAGTACGGGAAGGTTAGCGGCGAGTGTTGCAGAGGCGGCACTTTGTCAATATAGTCCCCTAGGAAAAAAGGGATACTATCGCATATTCCGTCGACCAGCACCTGAGTCGCTTGGTCTAGCTCGGCCGTGATGAACTTTTCAGAAACTGCCTCATCTGAATGCATGATAATGGTGCATTCTTTGAGAGTGCGGAGCAGCATGACCCGACGCATGCGCCAAACGTTGAGCATGTTGGCGATTTGAAGGTCTTGATAGACGCTGCATTGGTCACGATATACGCCAGCCTTTCGGATGGAGAACGGAATCTTTTCTCCCCATACCAAGTGTGGCTCACAATCCTTTGGAAGGCCGCCTTGCCAAGCTACGTACTGCCTGTCCAGGTTGATGAGCTCGGTTTGTAGGTCTGGAAGGATCTTGTTGTTGATGGCTGCGAAAGTCTCCAGGGCATCCTTAGCTCTTGACAGCGCATGGGTCAGTGGCAATGCAAGCGCATCAAGCTGACTGATAAGTCCTCGAGGCATTTGTGCATGCTCGAACCAGCACTGAGAATTTGGTGGCATGGAGCTCTGTGACTGTAACGCGTTGTGTATCACACCATTCTGCAGCGCTATCATCATGGCTTTACTCACTTCATTCTTAAAATTGCCACTGCCCCTGTGTTTCACAAGTGCCAGTGCTCCCATCTGATGTCTTCGTTTCATGCATTCTACCTCCCCGCGAAAATGAGCGCTGAGCGCATCACAGAAGTCCATCAAAAGGGCTGCCATGAGCACGTCGTCATCCCGGCTTCGATCTGGACAAGACAAAGTCTTGCGGAGGCTGTTGACAGCATCAACGTAGTAGGATCGATGAACCGTTGACTCGTTGCGTCGAACGCTCCACAAGACAGCCATATTTACCGCCACAGCAGACACTGCTTTGTGTAAGGGCGAATCCAGCGGAATCCTTTTCAGCATAGGGAAAAGGTAGTGCATGAAGCCTCCGACCGCTCTTTTGCTTACATTCACTCCTGAGTAAATCGTGAGAAAGACATCTGTACATTCGTTTTCGAAATCCTTGCTGACATGTCGAGGGACTGTTGATAAGACTGCTAGAACCCGCCGGTCAAAAATGGACTCGTCTGATTCGTCGTCTAACGAAAGCACGAATCTTTTGATCCATGGGTGTTCACAAGCATCCACGTTCAGCGCAGAAGGTAAGATATTCTGTATGCTTGCTAGGATGATCTTTGTGTCAGCCTGTGCTTCCGCCTTATGCACCTTCCGTCGGACAGTGGCATTCTGGTCTCTGTGAACTCTGTCGAAGAATCTATCGTACCCGCCGCACTCGACCTTTCGATTTTGACACTTCAAACAACACGGTTTGGTTTCGTCACACTTCCGAGCGTTAGTGTATGTTGTTCTGCCTTCGGACGTGCATCTCACCTTTACCCGACGCTGGCGGCAAGTAGCACATCTGTAAGGACACTAGAGTCAGTATCTTAAATTTCCAAGCTCGGCCTTGCTTGCGAGCGAGTGGCTCACCCTTTACTAGGCCCTCGGTACACCATATTGATTCAATCGGCTGCAAGCTTAGGCATCAGCGTGCATAAAGTGATAGGCAAGTTGACCATAATATTCCGGTTGCTCTCAGCCGTTGGTTATCTGAGGTCGCATTCGATGTACAATATGGTACAATCTTAGCGAAAGAGTCCGCCATGATGACAACAGTGTAAAGTGTCTGCCTGGAACACCATCACTTTGAGCACTATGAGTCTTCTCGACATTCAGTAGGATGTTATTTACGGTCAAGCCACCTCGGAGCGACAATACGGAGCTTTAAAGATTTAAGCCAATCATATCGCAGAGAGGTGGACTTTCGCAAGCAAACACAGTAAATGGCAAGGCGCAGAATCCTTCGCTTTCGGCACCACCCATGATGTGGATGCATTTGGCTTTCGATTACTTATTTGAAGAACCACACCTGAGACCTGGGAAATCAGCAAGATTCGTATTACTAGAAACCAACACAATTCCCTCCAAGTTATTCTCTGAAACGAATACGAAAAACGACGGCTCTCAATTTTTCAGCGTGCAAGTTCTCAACCTCTGAACCAGGGCGCTACTTGCCCCGCCTGGCGACTTTAATTACTCATCTCGATACTCGTGCCAGCTTCTCATGTCGATATTCGTATTGTGCGAGAAGGCGTTATAGCCCACATCGTGTCGGCTACGATACGAGTAACGCCAGTATCGCGCCAGTTATCCACTTCGACAACGTGTTAGTGGAGCCATGCGCCGACACCCCTGTCTTTGAGTTCTGCCTGAGCTGAGGGCGTCACAGCCTCAAAGCATATTCATATAGTACACGGATCACTCAGGCAGGTCAGTCCACTTCGACTTCTATGTCAAACACACTCGTTTCTCCTTAGCACACCTACCACATCTGCTTCACCAGCCATCGCTAGCCATGCCGTCGCAGTTCTGCACAGAAGTCTCCCTGCCGAACTGTCCCGTGGAAAGGACAATCTATGGCTACTATCCTTCATTACCAGCAAACGCCTTCTTCTGCGCCTGGTTTGGCTTGTTCCTGATTCTCAATCTTATCTTCGGCATTCGGTACAAGACATGGACATATATGCTCGCACTAGGTCTCGGCTGCGTCACCGAAGCAATAGGGTACATTGGTCGAATAATGATGCACTACAACCCTTGGTCGGCCGTTGGTTTTCAGATCCAGATATGCTGCATCATTCTCGGGCCAGCTTTCAACAGTGCTGCGATCTACTTAACTTTAAAGCATATTACGCTCACATTCGGTCCGGAATACTCGATTCTCAAGCCAGCTTGGTATACCTATATCTTTATCGCTTGTGATTTGGTGTCGTTGGTGCTTCAGGCGATTGGTGGAGGTATGGCGGCTACGGCTGACGACGACAAGCACCAGCAGGATCTTGGAACCAACATTATGATTACAGGTAAGGACATTTTCGAAGCTCGCTCGATCTTTGAAGACACGAACTGACAAGTTACAGGTATCGCATTTCAAGTTGCCGTTCTCCTTGCTTTTGGATCTGTGGCGAGTCTCTACATCTACCGACGTAGGAATGCAGCTCTCCGCGGAGGCGACAGGCTCCCTATGGAGGCTTCTAACACGCTTGCCGACATTAAATTCAGGCTCTTTGCCATCGGCGTTACCACAGCATTCTTCGCAGTATTTACGCGCTGTGTATATCGAATCGCCGAGATGGCAGGTGGCTGGGCGAACGACATTATGCGAGACCAAGCCAGCTTCATCGTGCTCGAGGGTGCGTTCATTGCGTATGCTACCTGTGTTCAGACAGTCTTCCATCCGGGCTTCTGCTTCCCGCAGTTGACCGGGCGAAATTTGCCACCGCCTCGAGAGAAGCAGCAGGTAAACGAAAACGATGGTGTCAAGCTGGAGTCTCAGGATGGTACAAAAGCATGACATCAGAAGGATCTACCTCGAAATGGAAAGACGAGGCAGCCATTGGCGCTGACTTCAGATTTTGTGTTATCATATTAGATGTTCAACTACCAGGAAATGCTGCAAATGAGCAAAGCCGATAACACTAGGGGTTTAGTGAGGCATTTAAAGACCGATACACGGGTTGGCGATCTTGATTAGCCGATGATAGAGATAGACTTCAAAACACATGTTTTTTTACATTCAGTTCCTCTTCAGTGGCTTACCCAGCAAGGTGGGCCTGCAATACGAGATACGAAAAACGTTGTCTGCACTTTACACTATAGCCTTTACCCGTTCCACATCGTTGTTGACATATGGTGTTGTTTTAAGGTACCTCCTGGACCCTGTTGTGTACGTCTTAGCTCGCAGCTATGCCGGTTTTTGTCCTGAGAAATCGTGGCTGGTGGTAGTCATGGTAAACTAAACTGAAATGCCGAGAACGAACATGCAATGAAAACGTCCAAACTAAACATCAACAGATGAGCGAACTACACAGTTTTATTCAATTTGATGCCAATCGGATATTCTGAAGCATCCTTCCATCTGTAGACTGCCATATGCCGTTCCCTCTTATGCCAAAGTCTGACATCTCCAAACAAATAGGTCATCTCGCCCTCAACACCTTCGACTCACTCCCTAAGAAATGTAAACCACGAGTTCAACCCGACGGCCGTCAAGAATGGACGCCCATGTCCTCAGTCATCGTCAGCCGTCCTAGACCTGTACCACCCAATCATGAAGCAGATACTAGCTTTGAGCACGATTTAAAGATCGTTGCCCTCGCAACTGGTACGAAGTCCCTACCTGTCTCGTTGTTGCCGAAATGCGAAGGTCTTGTGCTGCATGATTGCCACGCTGAGATTCTTACGTTGAGAGGGTTCAACTACTGGCTGTTGTGTGAGATGGAGAGGATGGTGGAGGGCAGCGGATACGTTTCACCTTGGTTGGAACTGAACACTCCATCAGCGGAAGAGAGCTGTCGGTTACCATTTTGCTTCAAGCCAACTGTCGAGGTCTCGCTTTTCTCTACCGAGGCACCCTGTGGGGATGCATCGATGGAATTGCTGATGAAGGCTGCTGAGGCAGCAGGCCAAGATGTCTCACCCTGGGCAGTCCCGCCAGCTGCCGGTCGGCCTCGAGACCGTAACTTAGAAACTATGCTAGAGCTCGAAAGCTCTGAAGGACTTGAACATGCTAGACTACCACCAGGTCGTGGCTATTTCTCCAATCTCGGTGCACTACGCCGAAAACCCGCGAGGGCGGACGCAGAGATCAGCGTGAGCAAGAGTTGCACTGACAAGCTAATGCTGAAGCAGGCGATTGGGCTGCTGAGCTTTCCGCTCGATCTGTTCATCGAAAAGACCGATGCTGCATACCTGAAGCGGATGGTTGTATACCATGATCAGTACAACGAGGAAGGCTACCAGAGGGCTTTCAGTGCGCAGGGACGGCTACAGCGAGTTTTGGAGCAGCAAGATGAAGTTCAGAGCAAGTACAGGTTCTTCCAGGTCAACGTCCTACCAGAAGGGTTCAGAAGGTTTGATTTCCAGAAGATCGACGGAAGGAGTGGTAGTCTCATACAAGAAAAGAAGAAACCAAGTAACGTGCCCGCTTTGTGGGTTGCTGGAGGCGACGGAAAAGATGATGTAATCGAAGGACTGGTCAATGGTGTAAAGCAGGGCTACAAGCAGTTCGATCACAGGGTGAGCAAAGCAAGCGTGGTGAGTCGAAGAAGGATGCTTGAGAAGGCTATCAAAATTGATCAACTTCTGCAGAAGCAGGGCACGAGGAGGAGATTGCCAGAAAGTCTGTCACTGACAACTCGATACTCGGAGATCAAGTCCATGCCAGAAAGACAACAAAGAGGATACCTCAGGCAGCGTACTCTTAGTGGCCTTGGTGGATGGCCTAGCAAGGTCCTTGACGATGATTTTGAAATCACACTTCCCTCCTCTTCAATCGATAACAGCTGTCCATTGTGTTCACATCTTCCTCTTCTTCCACATCCCGGATATGGTAATTTGGCTGACTGCCTCTTTGTAACATCTTTGTCCACGTGACTTGGAGATGGTCAGATATGTTTTCCCTCGACTCATTATCTGCCCCTTATTAGTCCCGAACTGCGCAGGGGGTTGTTTTGTAGCCTGGTCCTATGACAGTGGATTAGACGTCTTGTTTTTACTCGTGAAAGAGTAAACGGGTGAAAGCATACTGAACCTTGTAGATGGAGGCGAAGATACAGACAGTGGACATCAGAAGTGCTGTCGTCATTGTCGTCGTCCGGGACCGTTTGTTCATTAACGCAAAGCTGCAAGAAATCAAGTTCAGTCTGTAATGCATTCTTGTAGGAAGATGTCCGCTCGCAACTTAGAACTGAAGGTCAGAAGATGAAAGTTGTAGAAGGGAAGCCGGCATTGTCAGCACAATCTGCGAGCAGGTTCTTTCGCAACCAAAAGGTTGGTTGAACGAGCATCTCTTTCAGTGTAATATTGCCTGTCGGGCCGCGAGTGTCGAGACTTAGATATCTCAGAACTTTGTGATGGTTACAAAGGTGGTTGACAAATGTTTCTAGAGCAAGACACTCCTTCCTCACATATTCGTGCTGCTCCTACCACTCCTATAAGCCTTCTTTCCACCAAGCCGTATTGAGAGACCAGTGATACAGCATTGATACTCACCTTGTCGTCGTAGTTGGATCAATGGGCCTTCACGTCATTCTTTGGGTTTGGCTCGATCAACACTACAGAGCTGCTCTCCGGTCCCGGATTATAATTGTCGATAGTCTGCGCTCAAGATCAGTCTTTCCTGCACCTTCCATGCCATTTTGGGCGCGACAATAGCAATTTATCTCGGCGTGGATCCACATTTCTGGTTGATCGAGAGTCACTCACCTTCCCGTATTTAAGTCATCTCCCCTGACTCGTAATTCTTCAGAATTCCTATCCACCAACACATATTACCGTACCTGATAATTCCTTAAGACCAGTACAGGTCTTGTATCACCTCTTTGTCTCTCAATAAGTTGTCAGCAGCGTTGTGGCAACGTACAGGTAAGTTTTCTGCATCATTTGAACACTCTTTGCACCTTCACCTTTCGATTCTTCTTGATTTCCAAGACCCGAGTTGTGCAACTTGACACCTCCAAACCTTTTGACATAGTTTCAATCATCCTTCTATTGCCATTCGATCATCCATCTATCGTGCATTATTGACAAACGTTTTTCCCAGAAGTCATCATGGCTGATCGGGAGTCGACAACCGCTGGTGAGGTTACAGATGCCCTCAACAATGTGTCGAACGGTACAGCTCCAGGAAAACCTCCACGAGACGAGGCAAAATACCAAGCCGCACGAGAGCGAGGCTGGGTCGAGCCACAGAACTTCGACTACGAAGCCGCTGTTGCGAAGAACGCCGACCTCGTAGCCAAGACGACAGGAGATGAACCCATGTGGGCGCACAAGTCGAGACGTTATGAGTTTGACCAAGACCTCGGTGATGTTGGTCCAGAAATCCCTGAGCTCGAACAAGAATTGTTCCTAGGCAAATTTCGGATGAGCGCAGGCATCAAGTTCAACAAGTAAGCGCGCGCCGGAGTCGATTTGAACATAGCTGACCATAATACTCCAGATTGCTCTCCATCAAGGTTGTCACTGAGACCACTGAGCGACCTGACCCTATCCGAAACTTCAACGATGCTGGCCTGCATCCCATCGTGCTCGAGAACGTCAAGAAGTGCGGTTATGAGACCCCAACACCCATTCAAGCATACACGATCCCAGCTGTATTGAAGGGTCGAGACGTCATCGCCACTGCTCAGACAGGTAAAACCACTCACAACTATTGCACTGCAGTTAGCTGACATGCCACAGGCTCCGGCAAGACCGCAGCATTCATGATCCCGGTGCTCTCCAAGCTCATGGGCAAGGCTAAGAAGCTCGCTGCACCTCGTCCTAATGTTGCCAAAGGCTGGGATCCTGCCACCGATCGTGTGCGTGCCGAGCCATTGGTCCTTGTTGTATGCCCAACCCGAGAACTGTGCTGTCAGATTTTTGACGAAGCTCGACGACTCTGTTATCGATCGATGCTCCGACCTGCATGCATCTATGGTGGCGGTCCTGTCCGAGACCAGAAGGAGGAATTGATGAAAGGTTGTGACATTCTCATCGCCACACCAGGTCGTCTCAAGGACTTCATGACTGACCCACGACTCCTGGTTCTCTCCCGACTCCGATTCACCATCATCGACGAAGCCGACGAGATGTTGCATGACGACTGGGAAGAGGAGATGACCACTATCATGAGCGGCGCTGATGCCAACATGGACGCACAGCACCAGTACCTTCTGTTTTCGGCAACATTCGACAAGAACATGCGCCGTGTGGCCAAGAAGTTCCTTTCGCAAGACCACGTCCGCATTCGCATTGGTCGTGCCGGTTCTGCACACGGCAATGTCAAGCAATCGGTATGTTTCCTTCTCATCTGACCGTCCTCGTTCACGGACGTGACTAACCCACACTTAGATTGTTTACGTCGACAAGAACCAGAAACAACAAGCGCTGTACGACTTGCTCATTGCCAGCCCGCCCGCTCGCACTCTTGTTTTTGTTCGCTCGAAGAAAACTGCTGACTTCGTTGACGACTTCCTCTTCAACAATGGTCTGCCTTCGACTTCCATTCATTCCGACCGAACTCAGCGAGAGCGGGAGGACGCATTGCGTGCTTTCAAGAAAGGTACTGCGCCCATTCTTGTCGCCACTGGTGTTTCTGCTCGAGGTATTGATGTCAAGAACGTGATGCATGTCATCAACTTCGATTTGCCATCCATTGATCACAACGGCCAAGACGAATACATCCACCGAATTGGTAAGTCAGGGCTCAAGTTCAGTGTCGCTCACCAACTAACTCGACGCCAGGTCGTACTGCCAGAATTGGAAACGAAGGCCTAGCCACCTCTTTCTACAACGACATGGATGAGGCAATGGCACCCTTCCTCGCCAAGGTTCTTGCTGAGACCGGCAATTCCATCCCTGACTTTCTCGAGCAGTACAAGCCTGCCGAGAATGAACCGCTTGACTTCGATGATGATTCAGGTGATGAAGAGAATGATGAGCTGGTTACTGTGCCAAACGGTGCTACAGGCGATGCTTGGGGCGCAGAAGAGGCCAGCATTGCTGCTCCTCAACAGACAAACGATATCGCTAATACCTGGGGGTCTGGTGGTAATGGCAGTTGGGGTGAAAGCGCGATGCCTGCTGTTCAACCTCTGAACGCTTGGTAGCTCGACACTGATCGACGTCTTTTCACTACCATGAGCAACACTCACTCAATCATACACGACCAAGAAACGAGAAACGAGGCATGGTCGACTTCAATACAAGCTGGCTTTGTTTCACACGATGGCTAAGTCCACGAGGGAACTCAAACACAATACACATGCACTTTGATGACAACAACGACATTTGTCAATGGCATTCACCAGGATCTAAGTCCACCTTGATGAAGATCGTGATGAAGATGATGGCGATGATGCTATCATCAAAATAGAGTTGATAGATGATAATGACATCCTATTGCTCGAACATACCTTCCTACCCTGTTCGCTTTCTTCTGTTCTGCTGTAAGACTCGGCAATTGTTTTCGCATTCGATGTCCTTTCAAGGACTCCAAAATTCGACAACACACTACGCCAAGATTAGGAACAGATCAGTTTGCGGTTGATAAGTGGACCTTTCAGAGACTTCAATGAAGCTCAAAGCTAAGTTGCACAAGCTCTGTGAAAGCGTAGACTTTCTTTTTCCCGCCGAGCCACGCCATGTGCTAAGACGTCAATAAGCTTTAGAGCCAAAACAGAAGCAAGGAAAGCGTTGCATACCAATTGTGGACGCCATGTGTCCACTAACCAATCCCTGGCGTCTTGATCAGCAGCTGCTGTGACCGAGGGGACCGCGATGTCAATATTGACACCAATTGCTGACCAGACTCGTATCTCTGTACTCCACAAATTACGATCCTCTCGCTTCCGAGCCCGTCACGAAAATGGACCACCCATCGAGGCCCTATCATCGAAATCCGCTTTCATGTGGCAGAGTCAAAAGGGCTGCTTGCCCTCGTGTACCCATGAACTTTCTTCTCAAGAAACCTGCAAGCTTGTCAAAACCTGTGAAGTGTGGTAGACTTCCTGCCGACCACCGTAACAGTTTGAAATCTTTCGAGGACGACGTCCTATGCAGAAGCTTCTTATCACCAAAATCGAGCCTATCTACTGCGCAGCTGTCAAGCGCGCCGTTCGTTATCGCAAGTGGCGCTGAGGCTCTACAATCAAAGAGGAACTTTCTTTCCTAGTTTGCAGCGAAGTAAACAGCCAGAATGGCTACGAACACCTCTCTTGCACCAACTAACAATGCTGGCTTGCGCAAGCGCAGTGTTGGCAGCGTCGAGATGAACACGGCCGATGGGAGACGACGAACGGTCGACTTGAACGCTCTGAGCGAAGCCGATCGCGAGCTGGCGGAGAAGTTTGGGTACAAGCCTGTAAGAGCCGGATGGGACACGGGAACGACACATGTTGTATGCTGACAATATCACAGGTGTTCAAACGAGAATTTGGCTACCTCTCAACCTTCTCCTTCGCCGTCTCCATTTCAGGGCTTTTCGCGACAGTCACCACCACATACTCCGCACCCCTCTATGGCGGAGGTGCCGCTTCAGCAGTATGGTGCTGGCTGATTTCCGGCGCTGGCTGTATGTGCATTGCATGCTCCGTTGCTGAACTCGTCTCAGCTTATCCCACATGCGGTGGTCTCTACTATACAATCTCTCGACTCGCTCCCAAAGAATGGGTACCCTCCATTAGCTGGGTTGATGGCTGGCTCAACCTACTTGGTCAAATTGCTGGTATTGCCTCCAGTGAATATGGCTCCGCCCAAATCCTACTTGCAGCTGTTTCCATGGGCTCAGACTTTAGCTATTCGCCTACAACCGGGCATACGGTCGGTGTTATGGCTGCGCTTACCGTTTTCAATGGCCTCGTAAACTCACTCTCAACATATTGGATGGAGAAGATGACCAAGACATACGTGATATTCCACGTTTTAGTTCTGGTCAGCTGTTGCATTGCTCTGCTCGTCAAGACCGAAAACAAGAACAGCGCCAGCTACGTCTTTACGCACGTTGAAGCCAATTCCGGTTGGACCCCAACCGGCTTCTCCTTCCTCCTCGGCTTCTTGTCTGTGTCATGGACCATGACTGACTATGACGCTACCGCTCATATCACCGAAGAGTAAGACTTTTCCAATGTACCAGTTGCCCACAGCACCTTTACTAACGAACCACGTAGAATCAACGAACCAGAGATCAAGGCCCCATGGGCCATCTCCCTTGCCATGGCTTTCACCTACCTTGCCGGCTTCCTTTTCAATATTGTCCTTGCCTTTTGCATGGGTGATCCCGCATCCATCGAAGACTCCCCAGTCGAACAGCCCGTCGCGCAAATCTACTACAACTCTCTTGGCAAATCCGGTGGCATAACTTTCACCGTATGCGCCTTCATCATCCTGCAGTTCGTCTGCTTCACCGCCACCCAAGCCCTCGCGCGAACCTTCTTTGCCTTCTCCCGTGATAGACTCATCCCCGGCAGCAACATTTGGACCAAAGTGAACCGCATATCTGGCACCCCACTTTACGCCGTCTGGATCTCCATCTTCTGGTGTATTGCCATCAACCTCATCGGTTTAGGTTCCTACACCGCTATCCTCGGCGTCTTCAATGTCTGCGCCATTGCCCTTGACTGGTCGTACTGCATCCCGATTGCCTGCAAGCTTATCTTTGGCAAGTTCGAGCCTGGTCCATGGCATATGGGCAAGGCTTCGTGGTATGTCAATGTGTGGGCCATTATTTGGACCGCATTTGTATCAGTCATCTTCGTGTTCCCCACGGTCCGACCTGTCACGGCCGAGAACATGAACTACGCTATCGTTTACCTTGGAGGTATCCTTGCAGCTTCTTTGGCTTACTGGTTTATCAGTGGCAGGAAGTTCTACACTGGCCCTCTCATTGAAGCTGAAGTTCAACCCGCCGAAAGCGACACTGTCTCTAGCGAAGAGGAGAGGGAGAGGAAGTATGAGCAAAGCCATGCTATGCCAAATGAGAAAGAAATTTCTTGGCAGAACCAAAACCGATCTTGAGTTTGAATTGTGGATGTTCTGAGATTTGGTACTTACGAGGGCGTCCTCTAACTCTGGCATAATGGTTCGCGTTCCTGTTCGATTGAAGGTGGCTCAATGTTTCTGTTACTTGCAAACAGCCATAACGGCAAAGCTTCGTTTGCTGGGCCATTCTCCTCAATGGTTAGGGGGAAAATTCCGCACAACTACTTGGAATGGTTGTGTATGATGACACCAAGAGTGATATCTTCTGAACAGCAATAATATGTCTTGATACTTTCCCCTGTCTCTGCTCTTCATAGTGGGCATTTATTAGTTCCTTCAACAACGCTGAAATATGTGCACATACTGACATTCTCCTAGTACCAATGCGCCTGCGCTTCATACCCAGCTATACATTCGGTTCGTTCGGGGCATGGGAAGCCCGGCATCAAAGGTCTATGACTGCGAAGTTCGCACCCAGCACCCGCATTTGCGCCATGAGTGTCGTTGAGTTCGCGTGGTTGATCGTACCAACAAAAGACTTTGAATTGCTGTTCAAGAGTGACCGAAGATCTCTTGGATGAAAAGTCGCGGACCAGTTGGCAAACCATATTGGTCTGAGGCAGATGGAGGTTTTGATGCCGCAAGTCGTTGTGATTGCGGCGTTATGGTCTTCGTTGAATGCGACGGTGTCCATGGGCATGTGCAAGCAAGGCTATGTAGATTGTTTTTCGGAGGCTTCTGGCGGGCAACGTATCACTGGGGGGACGGACAGGGCGCCGCTGCATACGCAGGCTGCGTTTTTGTTGCTCTGGGCGTGGCAATGTAGGCTTAGTGCGGCACTGGGGTTTTCACTTGGGTCCTCTGGAATGGAAAGGAAGGGCATCGCAGGTCCAGTGAAGGTTGTGGTCTGCAGAGCGAATGGATGTTTGTTGTTGTGAGCTGGTGCAAGGGGTGGGCATACGATTGCAGAAGTTTATTGGTCTTGAGGCCATGGTGACTGCGACGTCAACCAACTGTACCTTTGAAGATGTTCAGGCAGGTTTCTATGTTGACGCCTTTCATGTCGTTGGCGGATGTGGTTGGAATGAAGGTGCCATCGTCGTCGTTGTTGAAGACCTGTTGGTAGATTTTGTTGTCATCTACTTCAGTACTGGGTGTGTCGGTTACCGTGTCGAACTAGAATCTGCCTTTTGCCACGAGATCGTTCAGTTAGGCCGGTACCATCGAGCAGGTGAGTTCGAGCATCAGATGAGGCGGTCCGGAGGGAAATGCGCTGTCAGTTGCGGATACTCATGGTGATGCTGACTGCCTTGGCTAATAGGGAGAGGATCAAGGGGTCTGCGATTGTGGCAACGGAGATGCACGGAGGATTGTTGGCAAAAAGGGGACTCCGGTCAGTGGTCGAGAACGCATCATGGCCACCTCAAGCACTATGTCGATCCGCCTTCGAGGCGCTCGAGAACGTAACCTAAGTCTAGCAGCATACCTTTGCTTGTCTATTGAGCGCATACATCTGCCGAAACGTCGCAAAGATTTTTAACAGCCTCGACACCTAAAGTCTCGTACAGCTTATTCGTACATTAGCTTTCATTACTTTGTACAATTGACTGTACTGGTCTGCCTCAGTAAGGTGCAGGGCGTGTGTTCAAGAATCCAGTAGTGAGAGAGCCACAGAAAAGAAAACAGAATCCCACTGCTTTTTTCCTTTCCTCCGCTCGAAAGCCTCCTGCCAACGATATGATGTTGTCACTGCAGGCTGGCCATACGAAGCTATCTTTACAAGCTGTTTCTCAGCTTCCCTATTTGGTAGCCTTCTGCCACGAGATACAAAACGGGCTCCTGCAACGCACTTAGTGGAGAGGCTCGATCGGGGTTCCAGGCACAAGGTTCGCAATATTGAACCGGCTAAATTGAACACTGCAAGCATATGCTCAAAGTTGTCAATATTGAATTGCAAAAAATTGCAAAGTCCCGATGAGGTTCGAAGAGTTGGAGATCACCAAAAATCCAGGACTTGCAAGGCCTCGCACCGCAATATGAGCCGGCTAAAAGACGACCAATCAGCGTTTGCCGGTTAAATTGATAGTAGAGGTAATGGTCAACAGATCAAGCTTGGGTTCAACCCCAGATCATGACCATTCCAAACCTAAAGTTCCAGCTTTTCTAGAATCGAATTTATCCACTGTTCGTGTTGCGGGAGTCAACATGATTGTGCTTTCCCATGGGGTGCCACCAACTTCAAGCGTCAAAACGGCACTTCATTTTGAGCCAGCTTGCGGAGTCATGCCGCTCATGCCTGTCCATTGTGGTGTCAAAATGCAAATCTTACTCAAGCTTAGACCTTTTCTAGATGTAAGATGGTCTACCGAAAGCTCGGCTATTTCGCCCAACTGTCTTGATTGGACGGACTGAGGCTACGCTCCCTGAGGGCTCCCATATGAGGCGCTACCGGTACGTGAAGTCTAGCTCGTCGCACTTCGCTACCGTATGACTTGACTCTGGAGAAACCTTCTTGCCACCTAAGAGTGAGCATGGTAGAATATATATGACCAAAGATGCCTGCTCTCATTCTTCTTACTACCAGTCACTCAGACCAACCTTGAGCTTACCCGTGCGCGACCAAACATCACCATAATCATGGGCAAAGGCTACTACGAAGTCGCCGGAAGGCAGTTCCCTGCCGTCACCTGGTACACTGATCCTGCTCTACGGAAGACCTACTTCTGCTTGATGATGGTGGTCTTGACCAGTGCGACTAATGGGTATGATGGATCCATGATGAATGGTTTGCAAACTCTGCCTCCATGGTAAGGATGCCCTATTCCAATCGGTGGCTGAAGCTTGAGCTGATCCTTTGCGTAGGCAGGAATACTTCCACCATCCGCACGGTAGCATCCTCGGTATTCTCAATGCTATTATGGCTATCGGTTCACTGTGCGCTATTCCATTCGTCCCCTACACCGCCGATCTCCTCGGCCGTCGAGCTGGTATCCTTATCGGCTGCATCATCATGGTGTTTGGCGTCGTCCTGCAGTCAATCTCAATCAACCTCAGCATGTTCATTGCGGCTCGTTTCTTCATCGGTTTCGGAGTGGCAGTCGCTCACGGCGCATCTCCCCTGCTCATCACAGAATTGGTCCATCCCCAACACCGAGCAATCTTCACCACGATTTACAACACCACCTGGTATGCTGGCAGTATTGTGGTAAGTCCTTGCCCAACTCTTGGAAGCGGGCCATCTGACGAGACTATAGGCGGCATGGCTGACTTACGGTACCGCTCACATCAGCAACAACTGGTCATGGAGAATCCCCACAATTGTCCAGCTTGCTCCTTCTGTCATTCAAATACTATTCATCTTCTTCGTGCCAGAGAGTCCAAGATGGCTTATCGCTCATGGTAAAGAAGAGAAAGCGCTCCACATCCTCGCCAACGTCCATGCAAATGGCAATGTCGAAGATGAGATGATCCAGTGTGAATATGTCGAAATTCGAGATACGATCAAGCTTGAGAAGGAGGTTGAATCGAATGGCTGGCTCGAACTGTTTCGCACGAAGGGTAACCGTCATCGACTTATCATCCTGGTCTCCGCTGGCTTCTTCAGCCAATGGTCTGGCAACGGTCTTGTGTCATACTATCTATTCAAGGTATGTGCTGCACATGTAATAGCTAACGAAGTTTTTCTAACACTCAATGTGCAGGTATTGACTGATATTGGATACACCAAAACTCTTACGCAGAACCTGATCAACGGCTGTCTTCAGATCTTCAACCTCATCGTGGCAGTCGGTATGTGCTTCTTCGTGGAGAAAGTTGGTCGACGCAAGCTCTTCCTCATTTCCACAGCTGGCATGCTTGTCACTTTCATTGTCTGGACCATTTGCTCAGCCCGATATGCCATCGACGGCAATCATGGCGCAGCCAACGCGGTCATTGCCATGATCTTCCTATACTATCTTGCATATAACACCGCCTGGTCTGGTTTGTTGGTCGGTTACACCGTCGAGGTCCTGCCATACCACATTCGTGCTAAGGGCATGACTGTCATGTTCTTGTGCGTCGACTTGGCACTCTTCTTCAATCAATATGTCAACCCCATTGCACTGGACAACCTCAAGTGGAAATACTACATCTTCTACTGCTGCTGGCTAGCCGTCGAGCTCGCTGTCGTCTATTTCTTCTACATCGAGACGAGAAATACGCCTCTCGAGGAGATTGCGAAGTACTTCGATGGAGATGCTGCTATCGTCGCCGGTGCCAATGCTTCAAGCAAGGGAGCTGCGTTGGCCATGGAGATGGGCTTGGAGGGTACCGTTCAGCAAATTGAGAATAGGAAGGAATCCAGTGTTCAACAAGTTAACTCGAAAGTTTCATAAGTGGTTAGTATTTGATTGTTGACATAGCAATCAATAGTATACAAATGACCATGTATTGTATCATGACAATAGAACATCTTTGAGGGTCAAATCCGTCTTGCGGTTCAGTGTGTTATCGTGTTCAGAATGAATCTTTAGCTGCATGGTTTAGAGAAGCTTCTCATCACGCTTGGCCTATGAAATTACGAATCATCGTTCATGTGGACCTTGAAAAGCTTCAAGACCATATTACGTGCCATTTGAGCTTGTCTTGACGGTATTCTCACTATATTTCGTACCTCGCACTCTCTCCACTAGACGGGACTGCGTTCGGGCACTTGGGAGCGACCGTAGCATGCCAAGTGGTTGCCAGCAATATGTGTGATGGCATGAAACGCTGTTTAGGCTTCTTCTCAGATGATCATTACATACACCTGCAACAACCAACCCACCCACCTCTCGTTGCATCCTTCGGGCGTTGGGGTAAGAAGCCATGGGAACCAAAGTACTCACCAGTCGGTCTTGTTCTGCTCGAGAAGGACTTTGTTGATGGCAGGGGTTTAGTCAAGATATGCCCTCTGTCCCACAGCCAGTCGGCATAGCCGAGAAGTGAAATGATATCATTCGAGCAAAGGCGCTCAGAGTGATAACCGACAAGTACGCCTCGAGAAGTGCCTTGAGCTCTTTCAGCTGTTCTTGCTCTTTCTTGTTAACGACAGACTCTCTTCGTAACCGACATCGGGGTTCAGCGCTTGACAGTGTTAAAGTTTGATTGTGCTTCCACCAGCCAATGGAGAGACTTTAATTTGTGAAGCCTGATTGTGGCTTCAGCACTAAACTGGTTGAAGCTTGGTTTAAGGCACCCACGTATTCGGATAGCTGAGGGTCCTTGCGAACATATCCACAAACTTGCATCAATATGATCATGCCTCGACATCTCAGATTGAACCCAGCCCGTCCGCAATTGTTTAAAAGCTTCATGTTTCTCGACTGCAGCGAGATTTAACGTTCTTGGAGCATACATATACTCAGCTTAACCACCAGATCGCATCCTCCTATCAGGTGTTGCTCTATCTTCTATCATTAGCTTCGCATAATCAGCGCTTCCTTCCTTTCAACTTGCGAAAGATGACAAAAGCAAGTCTTCGTCGGCAACGCGAACGTGAAGAGCACGAAGGAGCAGAAAGTGGAGCTCAGAGACAGACACCAGAGCAGCTGATTGAGGCACCTGTTCAACAGTCCGAGATACCTCGAATGGAGCCGCCACCGCCGTATGATGCACCACATCTGCCGCCGCGCTTCAGAAACAATCAAAGCTCTAACCATTCCAAAACCGACAAAGATCCTGGGTGCTGGAACAGTGGTCCTGGAGAAGCCAACGGTTGCCTGAACCATAACTCAGGAAGTCATGGACCGGATTTCGTGGTTGAGGGTTGCTGCAATTACGACAGCAGTAAGTTCTTGCTGAGTCACGATTCTTCTGGTCATGTGAATACTTGCTAATTTCCTTCAGGTGAAGGATGTATGAACTATGAGAGTGAGGAAGGGTGCATGAACTATAAGAGTCGTAAGTGCTCTATCTCGGCAAAGACATTGTATAGCTATGCACCAGTGCTGACCTTTTCTTCAACAGATGACGGTTGTTGCAACTACGAAGTCTCTACAGGTGGCGGATGCATGAACTATCGCACGACCCGGGGAGGATGCATGCAGTACGGTCCAAGATAAGGCATGCTTTGACACTTATGTCATCGTTTTTATCAAGGAAACTGTACTCCGCTAGTCTTTCAGTTCGGCCTTTATCTTCCAACCCTCGTTTGCAGCTTCCCTCTCACCCTTCGGGGCAAATATGCTGCACAAAACTAGCGATCTCAGCAGCACAACCGCATGGCTTCTCAAACAAGATCACTCAAACTGGCTACAGTTTTGCTTTCTTTGAAGTGATGCAGAGCTTGCATCAACAATGGATGGAGTACTTGCACAAGGCCAACAGATCAAGCCGCTTCTCATAGTTCACCTCCCGAACATGAACACTGCGAGAAACGCTTACGTTGAATCAAGCAGTCAAATAAGGCACAAGTATAGAAAAAACTCAACAGTAACAGCACCTATGGTGGACAGCTCGTTACCAAATCGAAGATTGCAGACACGCCGCAACAGAGGGTATGGGAAATGCACAGAGACCTCTCAGCCTCACAGGAATCCATCACATGCAAATACTCATGGCAAAATACGGCAGACCCAAACCGGTGATCAGCGTGACGCCGTGTAGAGGAACCTGTTCATGCATATCCGACAAGATCAACAGGTCTCCAGGGTTTCATAGCCTCCTTTCGTCGATGCCATTACCAGTGCACCTATCAATTGTCAGATTCAGAAGAGTGATGGCTTAGTCTTCGTCTTCGAGCAATAAAACGTTGAGAGCATCGTGTTTGCAGAGCAAGTGTCCCGGTGGACAGTGCCAGGAGCCATTCTGGTGCTTTTCCTGCATAATAATACCAGCTGTTGAGTGCTGATCCTTCTGTCGTGCAGCTATATGGCACGGCATTTGGTCCGAGCACGCTAGATGCCAAAATTCGATCTTGCGTCATAGCTGTGCCTCTTGAATCTCTGGATAGCTAATCTCAATGTGGAATACATGCAATTGTCTTGCAACTTGAGAGGCATCCTTCCAAGATTTCCAAGTCTTCAGTCGAGATAAAAACCTATGACAATCCACGACAATACCCGATCTTTTCTACGCAGTACACTACCTCATCAACGCATTGACCAGATAATTGCACAAGTTCACCACGACCTAAACCGAGTATACCGCACAATATCTCTGAAAGCCCATGTGAGACCTGACCACCACCCGTGCACCTCAGCACCCAACCCTCCACCATGCCACCCACCAACGTCTGGTCAGAATACGCCGACAAGCTAGCTGGCGGCTGGAAATGTCTGACCTTCGAGATCTACGACTCGGACGCTCCCGACGCAGAACCCGTCTACAAACCTCATGGCGATGCACCGCTCGGCCGCGTCCTCCTTTCCCGCAACGGCTACCTCTCAGCTCACCTGTCGGTCCCGTCCCTGATCTCCGAATTCCAGGCCAAGGACTCCCAGTGGCGCTCCGCTCCGGATGCCGAGGTCGCGAAAGTTGCAAGGGGTCTGGCTATGTATTGCGGGTACTTGGAGCTGTTTAGGGAGGCGGATGGGAGTTTGTGGTGGCAGACGAGGTGTGACATAATGGTTGATCCGAAGCGAGTTGGGAAGTTAGAGAAGCGGAGGCTGAGGTATTTCGAGGAGGGTGGGAAGCAGTTTATGGTTTTGCAGCCGATCAACGATGAAGTGACGCCGGGAACGGCGCATACGAGAGCGGTGTTGAAGTGGGAGAAGTTTGAGGATGCGTGAGGTTGACGAGCTCAAAGAGTGCTACCTAGTCAAGGAGGAATGTAGCAGTATTCAGATATTCTATTCTCAAATCATCCGGACCAAGCTGGAACGAGAAAAGGTATTGAAACGCCAAATCCATTTCAGGCAAAGATCTTCTCGTGACGCTGCGGTCATATCTTGTATCACAGTGTTGATCTTTCAACCAGGATATATCACTAAGCCCAAATACACGATAATCTTTATACCTCCAGGGAATACTGCGGCTGTGCTAGAGCCGGGCCAAGCCTCCTTTTTGTGATTGATCAGTTCTCTGTTGGACCTCTCGTAATGCCTCATGCTCATCACATACTTCGATGACAGCCTTGCCGTATACCTTCCTCTGACTTAGTGCCTCCATAGCCTCGTTTACGTTGTCGAGACCCTTGTACGTTGCGTAAACCACTGGCTTGATCACCCGTTCCTCTCTAGCAAGCATTTCGTTCAGCCCTTTCCACATCTTGATGGTTTCCTGTGGTAATCTCCGACTCGTTTCACCAAATCTGTAGCCGAGCACCTTGATCTGCTTCAACAAGATACGGTTGACAGCCACTTTCTCAAGTTCGTCAACCTTCTCTGCACCAGTACCTGTCCGGGCAGCGAATCCAGCAACAACAATTCGGCCATTGAAGGTTGTGCATCTGATTGATTTGGTGACCAGTCCAACAGTATCGTACACAACGTCAACTCCATCCTTTGCGACCTGATTACAGATCGCAAGAATTTCCTTTTCCCATCCATCTTTGCTATAGTTGACAACACCCTCGCCCCTAGGGATTTCACCTGTGTTTGGATCACGGAGGAGGCCTTCAACGACAGAGACCTTATGCACGGATCCTACAGTCCCGATTACCCTAGCTCCAAGCGCTCTTGCAATCTGTACAGCGTAGACACCAAGACCACCGGCCGCGGCATGGACAAGTATAGTCTCGCCGGCTTTCAAGCCCGCTATTGTGGTCAAAGCTCCATATGACACTGGTATCGTACCAGCACCCAATGCTGCCATTTCGTGCAAAGACCATTTCGGACTTGGTAGCAGATGCACGGCTGAGGCAGGGAGGATGAGCTCCTCTGCATGCGTGCCTATCGAGCCGCCCCAAACCTTGTCACCTGGTTTGACATGACATTTTTGGGATGGGGTTGTCGATGGTTGCATCACATTGAGGACGATACCGCCAAACTCGAGTCCGAGTGTGAACGGAGGAACGAAGAGACCAGACTTGTTGTTCTGGTGGACACCGTGGGCATAGAGGAGGTCGACGTGGTTGATTGCGGTGTGTGTAATTTTGATGTGAACCAGCGGTTCTGTAGGTGGTGGACGAGATTTTGCCTTCAGTGATGAGATGTAGGAATCGAAGGTAGGCCGTGGTATCAACGAAGGTTGGATCTGGCTAAGAGACTGTCCTCAAACGCTTGGTCAGCAAGGTTCACACCCATGCTTGAAGAAAAGATATGGACAAGGCAACTCTATGGTTGAACATAACAACTAGAAGACGGAGCGCCCCAAGTGTCTTTACAGGCATGGATCTAGAAAGTGTAGTGCAACTTCAAAGCCTTGTCTTGCGAGACTCATTGATGCGGAAGGTGCATCTAGTTCAAAGTGTACCTACTTTGACATAATCGTTAAGGTAGATGCCATACATCAAAGCCTCATCTTTGCTAAGCGCAAGTGGTTGTTGATCAGCTTTCTCGGCTTCGCCTGCTGCAACACAGATGGCTCGATTGAGGTTTAGTATCCCGTCGTTTTGTGCCATGTTGTTCCGGAACAGTATATTCCTGATGCATCGGCACTATTTTTAGGAAGGTTTTGGTTTAGATGAAGACCATCCTCCAACTAAACATTGCAGTACTGTCTTGGGACAGTGAGAGCGTGTGAAAAATGTCTATCATATGCATGGCAAGCACATTGTTTGCGCCTGGTATCCATTCGGAAGGCTTCGAGCGAAAACATGATGCGAGTCAATATGAGGTTAGAATAGTATCATAAGCTTGCTGCCGAAACACGCCTCGGCTCGGGAGAGGAGGATGATAGGTTCGTGGATTTCGGCAATAACCCACGAGTCATGACTCGGAGATATTAAATTCACAACTTTTGGAAATACGAGCATCCCTGAAATGTTGTCAAGAGAGCTTGGCTGTCAGGGACCAATTTGACCAGGTGCAACGCCGGAGTGCAGTCCTGAGCGGGACCGAACACGGCGAGCAAATTGGCCGGAAAGGATGCTGAATCTGTAGAAGATATTGATTATGTCTACATCAACTAATGAACAATTGTACGTATGAAATATTGCCGTGTAGTCGTAAGCTCGCTCGTGGCAAATGACAAGCGCATCGTTAGTACCAGCTAAACGTCAATCTTCCGGATCCTGCCTGCTGAAAGGGTATCTTCGTAATGACAAAATGAAATCGCTGCGTATCGACCTTCATCATCCTCTGTGCTTCATGTCTCTACGGCAAGAATATCTGGTAGGACCTCATAGTTCAGGCCGGTGCTCCTTTCCATTCGAGTCTTTTCAACGAGAGCCTGGAGCTTCCATCTGGCTTCAAGCTTCGCCCTTTTCATGTCAAATTCTTGCCTGATTTCTGCCTCCTGTTTGTTGAAGTCTGAGTCAATCGAGGTCAGGTCTTTCTGGCGTTCTCGCTCCATCTGTTCTATCTCTCGTTCCTTCTTCAACATAAAATTTTGGAGAGCCCTCTTCTGCTTGCCACGAAGAACATTAATCTTTGAAGCGTGTAAGCCATCCATGTTGTCTCGAACATGATAGGCTTGGGCAAGGTTTTCATAGTGTTGTTGCGTTATCTGACGTTCAGGGAGTTGAATAGTAGAGTCGACAGAAGGACGATGAAATTCGGATTGCGTTGGAGATGTTGGTGGTGAGGGCGTTTGACAGTAAGCCTCCATATGCTTCAGTCGTGTCTGTATTGCTCGTTTTTCTGCTTCGTGCTCTTTCACTTGTTTGAGCTCCTCCTCGAGTTGCCGAGCTTCCAGGTCTTCCACAGCCTTTTCGTTCTGGGGTGGTCAGTATTCGACAGGTGACACGCAGGGCCTACCACATACCTTTTCTTCCTGTTCGGCAAGCCTTGTCTCGTACCATTTTCGCTTCTCTTCCTTGAGCTTGTCTCGCTTTGCCAACACCTGCGAGACCAGGTTTGTTTGATAGTCGAGGAAGCGCCTCTTTTCTTCGAGCTGCTGCGTCCTAATTCTCAGCATCTCCTTGCACTCCATGCTTCTGGACAAGGCCTCCTGATCAATGAATGGCTCTACCGAGTACGAGCCGTTTTGCGTCGGCACTTCGTTGGAGAAATAGCTTTTTCCTGATTTCATCGAGGCAACCTCTCTGACGGGACTTCTAACAGATTCTGCTGCGGTGGTGCCATTCGTCAACTGGCTACTTATGCTTATTAAAGAAGGTGTACTAAGTCCGTTCATCTTCTTCTTTCGAAATCCGGTCATTTTGCGCAAGCCGCTCCTCAGGCCCGAATGCCTCTTCCTCTCCATCTCTGTCAACACGGTCGGCATTTCTATGTGGGTGTCGATCCTTGAAGACTTGTTTGATAGGCTCGTGCTCGGTCTACGTTCGCTTGAGGCACAAGAGGTGGGTGCAGTCGACTGAGATAATATCGAGCCTTGGTGGGTTTCGGAGGATATTGTAGTCGCAGACAAGGATGAGGTGATCCCGTTCAGATCTGGAGGTGATTGAACCGGCAATAGCCCCAGATCACGCGCGTCACGTTGCAGACTTTCGTCCGCTTCAGATTCGGTGGTTGCAGGATGTAGGTGAAGAACAGTAGTTCGGTATATCTCTTCATCGATCCATTTGGTTGGTGATCTAGAGTTTCGCATGTCTGAGTGGCTTCGCTTGCGAGAAGTCGCTGTTGGTAAAACGTACACATCCGGCACAGCCATCGGAGCCAAGATGATGTCAAGGTACGCTGCGTCGCTAATCTCTTACTGCCAGGATGTCAATGCATATCTCGTGTTATTACCGAGTTTGTGCAAGGTCAGTGGACAAGCAGTGTTGGAAACGAGACTGAGCCTGCCAGAAACAACAATGCAAATACTTTGGGTCAGGCGTTCAAAGTGTGCAACATGAACTGATCAAGAGCTCTGGACCGGCGAGACTTTAGTTGATGCGGCTAATGCCTACACCAAGCGCGTAGGAGGGGCGATTTAATGGCTGATGTGGACTGATCATGCCTGGTAAAAGTCTTCACTAGAGTCGTATTAACGTATGACTAGCACACATCAGTGTCCTACTTTGCAAAGGCGTTGCTGAAGGACAACCAAGTACTTCCGTAACCGTTATTTCTCAAGGCAGATCACAATTATTGTCTTATGAGAACGCATCAATCTGGTGTGGTGTTTGCGCGGTGTCCAAGCATGATGACTTCAGTGGCCCGTCGGGTTGGAGCAAGCAGGAACCAGCAGGGTATAGGGAGCGACGATCTCCAGGATTAATGAGCGCACCATCGAGCAGAACACCATCTGAGCAGGGCACCCGACACCGATGGGCCTGTGTCGGCATCTCGGGAATGTCCCTGTGGCATTAGGGGCAACTCTGGCTCATGCTAATGCAACAATAATGCGAAGCTTACACAATCCAAGAGCAGGTCTTTCGTGAAAACCGTACACACGTACATGACCAACAGGCAACTATTTAGGAAAGAATAAGCTGTTATTGGATGGCGCAAACGAACAGAACAAAACGTCGGGTGCTTCATGGGGATGGGAGGGAATGATCAGCAAGCCTTTCCGCTGGAGCCATTGCTAGACCGCTCCAGATCAGCTTGTCAAAGCGCACGACCAGCCAAACAGAAGCTCCATTGAAGCTGCATAGCGGTGCTGTAGGGAATCCACGTCATCTCGATTTCCTTCATTCTGGTAGAATTTCCACTTTGCGGCTGCCCAAAATTGCCTAACTCCTGTGGGTAGACTGCCTATCACGGCAAAGAGCTTGTCTGTTCGAACCTTTTCAAGAGGCCAAGATTTACCGGAAGCATTTTGCGCCACAGATCTGTCTGCAAGAAATCTGAATCTTGCTCTTGACTAATGCTTGTGGTCGATCTGGTGTTCTTGGAGAACCCCATGAACTACAGTATTGGGACAAACAATTTAGGACACGGGCGTCTTGCTACTCTGCGTTAGAAAGATGGATATTATGCACGGGTGATGTTGGTACCGTTCAGAACACCAATGATCAAGCTTTTGAACCACTCTCGAATATCCGGTCTGCGTGAAGCGCCGCGAGCTCCGGAATGATAAGGCTCTCAATCTCGAGTCCTTCACGAACCGTTCCGCCATTCAAGTCCACTTCCTCATCCAGTCGCTTGTTTTTATCCGCCATTCCAACCAGTTCCTCGATTCCGGAAACACTTCTTGATCGTTTAGCTTTGGGTACTCGAACCCATCTTTCTTCACCGTCTTTTGTGATAAACACGACTTCCCATTTTCGAGTAGTCAATAAATTACCAATTACCAAGTCATGCCCATATTTGTGGAGTGCTTGTTCTGCTTTCGAGACCAGTAGACTCGGGTCCGTCTCCAGTTTGAAACTCACAATCATGCTACCTTCTGGTGCCCATTGAGAAACCAGGGTCGTGAGAAACTTCGGCACCGGATCAAGATTGATAAGTAGTTGTTTCCCATCACCCGTCTTTTTGCCATCCTGCACGTTGGAAGATTGGATCTTGTGCTCCTCCATTCTGTCACGTGGGATGAAAAAGTCAGAAACTGCCGCCGCAAGATAGAAGAGAGCCCGGCTGTGAAGGGGCTGCAAACATGTAGCGAGGCTGCGGAGCTCGAACAGATATTCTGTGATGGTGGTGAACGGAAGCAAGAGCAGCAAACGATTTCGTTTTGCATATTGATATTCTTCCAGGACTCTTCGCATCTTTTCTTGATACTCTTGGCGAACCACGACATTACCTCCTTCTCCTGAATCATCCATGAAATCAAGGAAACAGTTTGTACTGTGACTGTAGTGTCTGGAGTAAGGTAGAAGTGAGTATTGCCGATGGAGAAAGATGACTGCATAACCTTCACGCAGAAAATATTCGGCAGATGTAGCGCCACGAGTACCAGCGGAGAAGTTGTCAATAAACCTCACAGTCTGGTTCTCAAGCGGGACTGTCGTACCGCCTGATGTGACAAGTGCTACACGTCTCTCTGGGTCAGTCGAGGTATGATATTCGACAAATTCCCGCACAAGAGCTTCATGCTTGCTCAAGGCCTTAGGAGTTGGATTTTCGGTGAAGTACCTCGACTGAGCGTCGTCAGGAATCATCATTAGTGCTGTTAGAAGCTAGGGACTAAGTCGGTGCGTTGTTCCCAAGCGCGATATTGTACAATTCGTGAGAAGTTCACAATGCCGTTGGTCAAGTCTGTGGTTGCTTACCTCAAAGTTAAAAAATGGAGTTCAAGCAGAGAGAAGAGTGTTGAGTTGCGAGTTCCAGTCGACCGACAGTTTTGATCGGCAGAGGATTGAAACTGCAGCGGAGTCCTGATCATCATTTTATCATTTCTACATCACTGCTTAATATTCAACAGGAAGATGTTTGAGCAGAAACAAAAGACTGCAGCGTCCCTGAGGCGTTGAGAAGATTGAAGCAAGGTTCCCGCAGGGCAATATAACAAGCAGAGGAATAACGAGCTCCTCGAATTCGAACCCTTCGGAGCTCAAGTCTGGTGCATAAATGACCGTAAAAAGACTACCGTACGGCACTTCTTCGGAATGTTATGGCGGGTGATAAAGTCCACCACCACATTCTATAGGCTGTCAGGCTCCAGCATATCTATTTTCGTCTATCGAATTTCGCTAACGTACTCGCTCTTGGTGGTTTCGCTTAACACTTTATCTCCATGCTTAGAACAAATGCAGTGCTTTGATAGCAGGGCAGAAATGCTGTTGCCTGAACAATTCGAAACTTGGAATGCGTCGATACAGGCAATGTCACACTACTTGAACTGCTGGCTCTACAGCTATCGTGTATAGTCTCAAGGAACTAGTGGCTCCCCTGTCTGGTCATTTCGTGAAATGATGCTCTGAACAGCAGACAACTGATCCACCTCGTGGATTTCTACCAAATCCGAACACGATGTACAAGGCATCTAAAAATGCCTTACCCCTGTGGTTGCTTTATACGGCTTTGCGAACTGATAATTTTCTGCAGAATATAAACAATTTGTCGCCTCCAAGATGTTTTTCGTATAATGTCGCAGAAAAGTGAAACAACTCCAACCGCCGTCGACAACTTTTAGCCATGTCTGGAGTCGCACCGTCCGACGCTGTGAATTATTTCATTTACCGACCTGTACACGGTGCATCAATCGCTTTTGCAATCCTATTCGGAGCATCCGGTTTTGCACACATTTGGCAAAACAACCTCAAGTACAAGTCCTACCGGATCGGCTTCTTGCTACCGTGGGCAGCCCTCATTTTCACCGCTGGCTTCATCCTTCGAGAGTATGGATCATATCATACCAACAACCTAGGCATATTCATTGCGTCGACTGTGCTCCTTTTCGTGGCTCCTCCGGTATACAATGGAGCCAATTACTTCATCGCTGGGCGAGCAATGTAGTACGTTGATCTTCATCTTCATTTCATACCTTACATTCCTGTCATCTCTCATATAACAGGTGCATATGTGGTGAAAGTGTCGCACAGCTTGTCGTTCGTCATAAAATACCGGTTGATACTAACAGTCGCTATAGCTACCTCCCATATCTCTCTCCAATCCATCCCGGCCGAGTTTGGACGACCTTTATAGCGTTGGATACGTTTGCGGACATTATTGCCGGTAATGGCGCGGCACGTGCTGTCAATGCGGGCGCCACGGACAGTGAGCGTGAAGCTGGATTGACTCTCGTCAAGGTATCGCTGTTCATGCTTCTTGGCATGTTTATGGCCTTTATGTGTAAGTCTGAAACGAATACGTTCGGCACTTCGCTAACACAGGACCAGTTTTGACCATACTATTCCACTATCGAGCAGTAAAGATGGGTGTATGTAACTACAAATTGAAGGTCATCATGTATGAGCTGTACGCAAGCAACCTGCTCATCCTTCTCCGAAATTGCTTCAGAACAGCGGCCTTTTTCTATCCTTGGAACTCAGTCGCAAACAGTCAGGAATGGCTGCTTTGGGTGTTTGAGTTCGTGCCCATGGTCATCAATTCATACCTAATGAACATCTATCCTCCTGCGAAGTACCTGCCTGCAAATCACAAGGTTTACCTTGCAATGGATGGCAAGACAGAGATCGAAGGGCCGGGAATGATTGACAAGAGACCCTTTCTGGCGACCTTGTTAGATCCATTTGACATTTGGGGCGTCATTAATAAGAAAGACCGAAAGAACAGGTACTGGCTTCGAGACGGAATAGGAGGGCCCTTGCCCGATGCACAACCGAATAACCAAGAAGCTCCGGAGGTTCATGGGAAGGTGTGAAATTGCACCAGCAAACCACGCGACTGCTTGACTATGTCAGTAAATCGAATGTTTAGATCTGTCAATCATTTTGCTCGTGTCGCAAAGTTCTTGGAACTTGACATACCTTGCTGTTGCCTCATATGAGTCCATATTGACACTACGTCATTTATGGGATTCTCGGATAGGTACCTGTGCATACGTCATACCTTATGTCGAGGATACATAATCACCAACATCTTTCACTGCTCATAAAGTGATAACATAACCATCATCAGAAACACCTTGTTCGTACCGCAAGTCAAACACTAAGACCAATAGTCTGTGTATAAACAATTACCTTCCTATTCAAATCACAAAATGTCCGACAAAGCACAAAGCTTCGGCGAGCAAGTCCGCTCGGGCCTCAAAGGTATTCACGGCATTGGTGAAGCCATCCGAGGCACAGCCATGGAAGCAACAGATGAAGCCTTCAACACCAAGGACGGTGCTGCGAAGAACAAAGCCATCGCCGACAAAGGTTTCGCAGATGCAAAGCAAGCCGACCACAATCTAGGTCACAACCATGGGATTGGTTCGAACAACACGGCACATACTGCTACTAATACACCTGGCATGCCTACCACTACCGGCGCTGGTGTGCACTCAACCGCTCCAGGAAATATTGGTACGACCGGGTCGAACACCGTGAATGATACGACTATTGCGCAGGAGCAGCCCGGTATCAATCAGAGATTCTGAGTGCAGGGAGGTGTGGGGAGTAACCAGAGATGGTGTCATCGATGCGCACGTCAAGCATTTTCAGGATTGCATGAATAGAGGATGATTTAAGATACCCAATGTCATTTCTTCGCTCATGTCCTACTGTTGTTTGTTCTTTTTGGACCGAAATCCGATCATGATCATAGGCATGATTGTTAACGAGTGGTGGTGAGGAAACAACATGTGCTTTCGGTCAACCATGACTACTATGCCGTGAAACCATGATTTATGAGTTATGAGTTAGCTTGCCTAAACACCCGGGAACTTTGAACGAAGTTTGTTGTGTCAAACCAGAGTGTTGCTACCATTTAGAACAAAGCAGAAGTCTGCGTTTGCAAGTCTTGATATGAAGTGGAGCCAGGGAAGGATGGCATGAGACAATGAGTGCTATGACCATGCTCGAATGCTAGACTGCAACGATACTTATGCCTTGAGTTTCGGTACGAGCAAATCAATGGTACCCTAGGCGCACACACAAATTGTACCATGTACAAACTCTTGACAGCGTTCTGTGATGTACCATTGGAAGCAACGACCTCGGGCAATGGTAAGTCGGAAATTTTCGGAGTGAAGAAAACATGATAGGTCGTGAATGACTTGTTGATCTAGGTCTCGAGGTACGTGCACAATGTACTTTTTTGGTCCATAGCTGTCGCTATGAGACGAGAAGCGGATTGCTGTGGTATCCTCCGCCCTTTCCCCACTCCACGTGGATACCGTTGTCTCTCACGTGCAGCCATTTGATTTAGATGAGCGAAAGACGCGTGTTTCAAAGTATTCACTTGTGAGTGTGAACAAAGATTGAAGTTTCAGACATGGCACGTGAAGACTGACGAAGATTTTGATCGTGGTATCGGCACAAAGTTTGAGGTATTCGGCTTGCTATCAAGTCTAATCGATGCAATGATTCAGCTAAGGGTTATGTTGTAGATGAGGCGACTGTGCTGCGCACATAGTCAAGTGGGCCGCAGCAATGCTGGCAGTCAGATAGTCTCGTGCTCGCTAGCGCAAAACGTCGAAGATGACAGGTTGGACTCCTGAGAAGCACGCTGATAATGTTACTTCTTTGCCTCGTCCAACCGGAACAAGCACGTAACTCCTGCACGGTCCTAGCAGGCATGCCTCCTCTCACCAGTTCCTTTGTTAAAACTGGACTGCCGTCTGAAGGCTGCAGCTAGCACGTTCTGGTCGTGATCTCCATGCCTGGGCTCACGAACCAACGCTGGTGGTTCGGAGTTCATGCCTTAGAATAGCCTCTCGTTGTGGCGCTGGTAGATTTGAACTCAATATGTTTCGATCCCTGAAGCTCAAAAGAGAAACTCATCATTCATTACGGCTCAACTTGCACAAGATCTCACGCCAGTCTCCGATGCAACAAGCCGTCGTCCAGATCGTGACGTCTGGACCCCATCGTTCACACCCTCGAGAACACTCTGCAATGTCCATGCCAGTCCCGCACCACAGAAAGCACCTGCCTCGGTGTCCTTGAATCTGAACATCTTCTCGCCCACACCGATACCTACAGCGCTAGCGGCCTTCGCGATATCTGCACCATTGTCTATAGCCCGTTTAGTGATCGAATGCTCTCTTTCATAACGCAAAGCTTTGTTCAGCAGGGACATAAAGATCGGTATGACGAAGATTACGAGGGATATCGTCCAACAAACCAAGCGAGCGATTGTCATGCGGACGATATTGTTTCCAACTTGACCTCCTCGGACGAGATGCCTTTCCTGCAAGCCGGTGTCCGCCGATCTGTGAGATGGATTTCGGTTTGCTATTAAAGACTCCTTCAACATCGAAACATCGCTATCAGACAAGTCCGCTGGAAGTGCGTTGTGCATGTACTTAATAGCGTCGATTTGCATCTGCCTAGCCTGTCTTGCGTCCACCGCCTCTATCCGGCGGACTGCGTCAAACCAGATTCCGATGCCCGTTTTGGCAGTGTCCCAATCCACACCACCCTTGAAAGCTGATGTTGGTGGTATCGGTGGAAGTGATGGCTCGTTGCATGAATCTAGGATTTTAGCCGACATGACCAGATCCTGTGGTCTCGAAGGCCTGCTCGATGTCAGAGATGGAGAGCCAGAGTCTACCAAAGTCTCCTCGGAAGCAGAGCTAGAGATTGATGCTCTTCGTGATTTGGAAATAGCTCTCACTGATTTGCGCACGGTAGCCATCATTGGAATTCGGGATACAATGTCGGTCAGAGCGTATAAGCCGGAGATTGATGCCACCTTTGTGAACCGCCCGTTGTGGCTCAAGACTGCAGGAGCCTGGAAAGGTTGAGGCATATTCAAGAATGTCGTTGTGCTCTCACGCTGAAAACTTGAATGATAGACGATGCTTGTCAACAGCCTCGCGATTCGTAATGCCAGAATGTATTGGTCTGTAAATCACTGGAAGCGTGATTGGACTGGTGAGACGAGACAGGATTGGTGCTTAGTCGAGACATTTGCAATAGTAATAATGCCTCGCTTGAGGAAGGGTGGGAGCCATGTTGAGCGGCTGTAAGTGGTTCTAACCCGTTTCTGAGTAAGCTAAATAGAAGCACATGTTCTCTACGTGAGGCCAGGATCCAGGTCCTTGCAATGGTCAGGGTTGAGCTGGGAAAGAAAACGTATTTATACAACCTAACATGTGGTGGAATCACACATCTGATTGGCAATCCCAGGAGCAATCGGGGTCAAAAGCGTGAACTAGCTGCCGAGCCCGGGTCAAGCCCTGCACCATGCAGAAGTTCTAGAAGTTGATGATGTGCGTTGAATTTGATACCAAGGTGTAACCTCGTCTTCTTCGACATGTGCAAGTTTGCGCCGTAGTGTGCATATTCAAGCGATTTTTAACAAATCGGATGTGCGAATAGAGCAGTTTACCAGTATGGTAGGAAGATCACTGAACAGATAAGGATGCCCAAGAGCTCCTGGTGGACTCAAAGCAACATGGCCTTAGAGACGTGCATATGTTGTTGGGACAAGCGATGACTTGCATGTGAAAGCTTAGAAGGGTGTCGGTGAATCACCAACGGTGTTTCTAGCCTTGCATGACCAAGTGGAAACCGCTATCAGCCACACGAGGCTAGAAATTCCACGTTCCGGCACCTTTTGACATACTCATCAGAGGTCTTCCGATCACTAACCATGTTATCCTCACTACCCTCTTTTAGACGGCAGCAACTGCTTCTTGAGTATGCTACAATCAAGTCCAAATGTCCTGGAGGCATCTATCTCTCACCCTCCCCAGCCGACGTGTCGACATGGATTGGCACTCTCTTCGTGCGCGATGGACCATATTCTTCTGCTATCCTTAGATTCGAAATTGTGTTTCCTTCAAGCTACCCCGACACCGGCCCTCTGGTCAACTTCTTCACTGAAATATTCCACCCTCTGTTAGTTCCCTTGACAACCTACACATTTGCCGCCGGTGCCCTGGATCCCAATGTGACGTTCAGCGCTGCGGATACGAAGCGACTCCCACCAGGTTCGTTCAACCTTCATGAAGCTTTCCCGTTGTGGTATGAATCCGAACAGGACAAGAGAAGTGCGCGGTCATCGAGTATTGGCAGTGCTGCAGCTGCAGCTACAGCTAGGCCCATATCTATACACTCTTTGTCAGCCGGGATCAAACAAGCAGTGCAAACTGACGATACTAGACCGGTATTGCTGGACGTATTAAAATACGTGAAGAGGGCCTTTGAGGATGAGACACTTCTTGATAATTTACCATTAAGAGCAGCTGTAAGTCCTAATGCATGGCATGCCTGGCGTGCCTATAGAGGCTTGCCGAAGCTGGGCTCCAGGTCGATCAGTCCTGCCAGTGCTGAGTCCGAAAGAACACCCCTGTCTCCCGGCAGGGATCCTGGAGACTGGAACTGGGACGGCGTGTGGGAGAGCCGCGTCAGAGGTGGCATAGAAGAAAGCATAAGCGATGCATCGTTGTTCAGCAGCAAGGGCGGAAGAGTTGGCAATGTGGTAGGAGGTTCGATTCGGTTCGCAAAGCACGATGACGAGAAGACGGAAGAGATTCAGCACCTAATGTTACGGACATTAGGCGTTATGCCTTCTGACTGATCCGACGATTGAGCAAAACTATAGCAAGAGCCAATCTTTGGTTGAGGCATTCGCAATGGTAGAGTAAAAACAGGCATGTGCGATCTTCACATGGCTGCCTCAGCGATGGACCTAAGTGCGCCCGGCTAAGTGATTACGAAGCTGATTTGACCCTCTACATGCGCCGTTAATGCATTTGAGACGTTGATGTCTGATCTTCGTTGGCCACTCCGAATCTGTCAGACCGCAACATGGCCTTCACGGTGGTCAATACTATCCTGATCTCAACTTTCGTGACGACGCTGGTGGTGTGCGCCTTGTACTTTGTATATGCGTACTTGAAGCCTCACCTTGAGGAACCCAGCCATGGAGCTGAGCCTACGACACCTCATCGAGAACGTACCGCCGACCCACAACTCCGTCAAACGCTGTATTCTCTACCGTCGCTGAACTTCATCGATCCTCGAAACTCGATTGCCGATTGTGAGCTGAGCAGTAGCAGATGGTCAACGAACATTCGTGATCTATCTCCTCCTCAATCACCTACTCGAACAGGGCTTCCGCGATCGCCAAGAATGCATCTGAGGCAAGGCTCTGTTCAAAGCAGGGCCTCACACTCTCAGCAATGGCCAGGGTTAGGGCCACTAATCCTTGTCGATGGCCTTGACAGGTCTCAAGTTTTGTGGCATGAGATGGGGATGGAGAGTCCAAATCGACAGGGTCAACAGGAAATGTCACAAAACTTCAATTCTCCGACAAGGTCTAGAAGCAGTCAAAGTAGAATACCATATGGTCGAGTGCGCACCAAGACTGACTCAATGGTATACACACAGAAGGGTATTTTGACTTGCAGTCATGCTATGTTGAATGGTACTGCTATCTTCCACACCGGCCCTAGTCCCACCATATCGGATTTCAGTGGATCGACATTGCTGTCAGCCCCAAGAACTCCACAACGATCTGCGAGCCAGAATCACGCAGGATTGTTGATGGATGGAAAGGTGCCAGTCTCAGAACCAAGAGCAGGAACATTCCCGCCTGACCTCCAGGAATGGGCATCACGTCAAGGCCTGCCCCGAACTACGTACTTGACATCGACGAAGATAGAGGTTGTGACATAGACAAAGGGGTGGAAGAGTCTGAGTAGTACTGAATAAACATGGTCTGTGGCAACATAGTGTCAACCAGGAGCAAACGGCGAGTGGTGGACACAATGGGTCGCATCTCTCCACATTCATATGAGAAAACTCCTCTCATGCTGGCGTCCGACGACCGCCCACTCAATGTCACACCAAGACTTTGTTGTTGGGCCCATGGAAGTGAGTAGACAAAGTACTTGTTAGAAGTGACAATAACTCATGTTGTAACAAACTGTGAAATAGTGCTCTGACGATGATTTGGCCAATGCTGTAGGCAGCTGGTGGCATACGGAGCGCGGAGTAGAAGGCAACATGCTAGCGTGTCTATTTGTGGCAGTGCTCCAACGGTGGACGAAGGCAGAGGGCAAAGACGTCAACTGAGCCTATCACAGCTGCCTGCGCTTGCTAACAGTGAGACGAGCATTTGAAACAACGACGCATCCTTCAGCCCCCTTCGGCAACAGAGGTGCCATTCATAATTGCCTCCTCTTCACTTCGTGGTCTTCAACTCTTCTTGTTCTCTTCATCCTCGTGATTTTGCCAATTTAACAACCATGATTTCAACACATTCGTTCGCCCGACGTGGCGTGGAGGTCGCTCACAGCTTGGTCATGAAGCGCAGTGACGATGAGCCTGATGTCCATCAGATTCCTCCCATGGCAGCGCTCATCTTTCTCCTCACCTGCGCCATCTTCTTTGTCCTCCTCGCCGCCATCTCATATACCTATGGCCACCTCATCACAACTCTGTGTATGGTCGAATCTCCATCCACGAATGCCTACGTTCCGATAGAATCAGTCGAGCCAGCAGACGACGCACCACCAGCATATACCGAGGATGGCGTACCAAAGCCGGTCGATGCAGAAGTCAACCTTGTCCGAACGCAGCCCATCACTGCATCACTCCGAGCAACAGTTTTACATTTGAGAGCCAGGGCTGGATTTTGGTCCCGATTTCGGGGTCTGTCGGTATACCTAGTTTGGAACTTTGCCCGCAGTGTGATTGTTGGGATACTCTCCGCTGCCTCAAGCAATCCCTTCCTTGTGATCTTCGCTTCTATAGTGGCGGAAATTGCTTTGGTCAGTTCTGTCCGTCGTCTCTGCAACATTTCGGTCGCTAACAAGTACTTAGGCCAACATCCACATGACCTGGATTCATGTCATAATTAGCGAGCCATCAGCAAAGAGATGGCATCAGCGTATTCCGACTCCCTTCCTCAAGTCGTGGCGGAAGATTGCTCCGGCTGTTGCACTTTGGGCTGTCACCAGCCAAATAGTGACTATTCTCCCGATGCTAGTTGCAGGCAGCTTCGGTGCTATGCGCCGTTTCGACGATCCAAACTTTGAGCCAGGAATGAAGGAGGCATACGCAACAGCTGGTCAACTTTTCATGGCTATGTTCTTGACCCTTCTATTGGTCGTCCTTCTCCAGATCCCCGCCACAGTGACCATGGTCCGAGTCGCTGCGAGTATGCTTCCGGAAGAAGACGAGACAATCGTTCCCTTCGATCGAACCTTTGGTGGCTTGACGACCCCTGAGATCGTGGGCGGACAAGGAAAGATTGGCATCGTTGAGGCTTGGCGATCCTTCACTTGGGAGTGTCGAAGACGTCTCTTGAGGACAGTGGTGAAAGTTGCCGCAATCATCATGACCACATGGATTCTCTTCTCCATTGTGGCTATGGTCGAAGCACATGCTCTGTTTGGACCGGCCTTCGGTGAGATGATGAAGAGCCTGCATGGAATATCCCATCGAGGTTCCTAGAGTGCAGATTTCCTACAAACGGCTTTCCAGCAGTGTGCTTCCACTACCCCTGGTACAGGAAGTGCTACGAGCAGGCAGCAATGCTGATTGTGTATAATTGCGGGCAACGGAGTTCATCAAGTATGTCAACTGACTGGACTTTTCACAACGATTGGCTTTCATGTTTGTAGCTTCTTACAACTGTCTCTTTGCTCTCTTTGCTTCCTTGAAAACTTAGCATCCAATATCTTTCCATGTCAGCATTTGAAAGTATAACAACAATTGTACTTTTCTAAGAATATGTGTAATCGTACTACATGTGCTACCGCGACGGGCCGAGATCTGACCTTGTCCACTGACGTGCTGCCCACTCTGCGACCAACCAGGGAGAACTAAGCAGTTGGAGAATACCACCATCTTTCCGGTTGCCATTGCACGTAACAACTGACCGCCCAACTCAAAGTGGTATACGTATAACAAAGTACCCGTTGCTCAAACTACGAGATTTCACAGGCGTCACGAACTACTCGACTCATCTCACCACCTGCCTTTCACACTTCTACGGCTGAAACATCCCGCCTCTTACATCCCCTCACCCTCCCTCCGCTAGTGAAGCAGATACCAGGATATAGCCCAATCCTCTGAAAGCACAACATGGCGACAGGCTCAGCAGCAGGCCTGCTCGGCCGCCAATTCAAACAGATGCAATCTGATAAAGACATACCCGGCATAAGTTGCGGATTAGTGGACAACGATATATTTGAGTGGGAAGTGATATTGATGATGAGCGACGAATGTAAATACTATGGTGGAGGCTTCTTCCGCGCAAGGCTGTCATTTCCGCCAGAGTACCCTATGATGCCGCCAAAGATGAAGTTTGAGACGAAGATATTTCATCCAAATGGTGAGTATGGGCTTGGTTGAGGTTGAGTCTCATGCCAGAGTCGAATATCGGATGTAGAACTACAATGTCAAGAGAAGGTCTGGTGCTAACGAACACGTGGTATAGTCTACGAGAATGGCGAAGTGTGTATATCGATATTACATCCACCAGAAGAAGACAAATACGGTTATGAAAGTGCGAGTGAACGATGGTCGCCAGTCCAGAGCCCAGAGACTATATTGCTCAGCGTCATCAGTATGTTGAGCTCACCGAACGACGAGAGTCCTGCGAACGTCGACGCGGCGAAATTATGGCGAGAAGACCCGAAGGAGTTTAGGAGGAGGTGTAGGAAAATCGTGAGGGAAAGTTTAGGTGAAGAGTAAAGAGAAGACGAAACGACAGCCTGTGGGTGCATGTTGTCACGATATTGTTTGCCGACTGAAGACTGGTTTGTGGTAGGCATTACATGGTTGCCATGAGGTTGAAATGGATCGGCAAACAGCACAGACAGACCTGTCCATACGGATTGACGTACGAAAACCATCCCTACTTGTCTTCATCGTACACCAGAAACCCAACATGTCCTGCTCACAAGCAACGTACCAAAAGAAGCGCTGCTTCTGTGGCTGCTGGTCTTGCACAACATGGTGCTGGCAAACGAACGGGAAATGTCCTCCCAACTTCCAGTACGCTTTGAAATCCTTACAGCCAGGTTGCCTCTGCGAGCATGGGCTTTTGAAGACATCTCGGATCGTTTCTGATCTCAACTCCTCGAGAGTTACCGTGCACTCAATCTCGTATCTTGAGGAATAGACGGAAACTTGTACGAGGCGCAAAGTATGCATGAAGGACCGCATCAACATACTGTGCAGCAGATTCGGCCTGAGTTGGTCACCACCCCTTTCGCCAGAAAGCCTACAAGCAGTGAACCTCAACGCCCCATTTCGTAATGCATATGCAGAGTAGTTTGAGACGGCGCAACACTTACCACTCCAAGCAAATTTTTACGGGACTCATGTCCGGTGTTCCTCTGTTGGATGTTTACATACTTGTAGTTGCGGAGCGCCCCTTTGTAAAAGGACGTTGTCCATGAATCATGGCTTGCAGATGTGTCTGCACGTTGTGGCATATACAAGCTTCCACCTGAACAGTGCTCGTAAAATTCAATTTCCGAGCTGCTGCTGACTTTAGAATGTCTTAGGGCGGCTGTCGCGTGGCTGGCTTAGTGGGCTACAATTCCTACCCGTTTGCGCTTACGAAGTCTAGAAGTGAATCTCACTCAAGTCGGGGCTCCTTTGGCTTCTAATTAGTACTAGTCAGGTTAGGCATTGCCAAGCTACATAAACTTATGACCATTTTCGGATGATAGGAAGGGGGAGCTAGTCAGATCTTGAACACTTCCTGCTTTCTCCCATCACCTCCTATCTCGTATTTTCGCGCTCGGCTTTCCACCTCCGTGGCTGAGACAGCTTATCGAGAGCTCACAGTGCTTGATGCTAGCCAAGTGGCTTTCACGACTGCGATTTTATGTCAAAGCAACCGATAGTCAAGTGCCAAAAACGATGAATTCTGTGGCACTTTCGCGCCCTCGCACAATGTCCGATAATTCCATTCCGAAAGCTCTTGCGAGAGAAGATACAGTGTTTCCTAGTGTGTCTGAGAAAACCAGCAGTCAAAGGTTGTCACGAAAGCTCGACCGTCTCCATCTGCTCCGGATACCATGACAAAAGGTGCCGTGATCGCTCCCCACTTCTGATCATCGATTGCCAGGGGGTCTATCCGGAGATCTGGACAATGATCACAGCTATTTCCTGGCACATGGCATCTCGACATCATCCTTCTTTTGGACACGGCGGCCGTCAAACTCATTTCCCCAAGGTTCCAGCCATGCATAACGCAAAAGTTTGATACTTGCCCGTTCGCCTAACCGCCTGGTGTGGCGCTAAGGTTCGCTCTATAGGCGTCCACTAGTCACCAGCCTTATTTCTTGATTGTGCCTGAGGCTTCTCGCAGACCAGATGGCATATACAAGGTGCTTTCTACCTCTTCTTCTCCTGGGAATTTCTGCAACGATCTTTGTGAACCGTTCTCTTACCACAATTTCAGTACCATTGCCTTTCACTCTTTCAGGGCATTGCGTACAGCCACTCGTTCTTCTGTCGTTTTTGCCCTTTCGCTTTTACTAATTAACCAACCATGAAGTTTTCCAACCTAGTTTCAGCAGCTGCTCTTGCAGCAAGCGTCGAAGCCCAGCGACCTGGCTTTGGAGCTCCGTTCTCATTTGCAGTACCTTCCTTCGCGATACCAACCCAATTCGCATCTTACGCATCAGCTTTCGCAGGGTATGGCGCACCAACCGGCAAGCTTGGCAACTCTGCTATTCCTGTCGGTCAAACAAAGACTGCTTCAGCTACAGCGTACGGAAGCGTTAAGACCGTCGTTCCCACCGTGCCTACAGCATCCGCCAGCTCTACAGCTGCTGCCGCCCCATCGGTCATTGCTGTTAGCAACAGCACGGCCAGCTCAGCTGCCAACCTCACTGTAGTTTCGACCTCTCAGGATGCCAAGAACAACCCGGGTCTTCCCAACAGTGCTCTTCACCGTGGCAACTGGGCTTCTGGGTTTGACATTAACACAGACCCCTCGACAACGTGGCCCAACACTGGCAACACTGTTAAGGCCACATTGACCATCACCAACGGAACATGCTCTCCACAAGGCGACTCGAAGATCTGCTTCTTGATCAACGGACAGTACCCCGGCCCAAAGATCGAAGCCAACTGGGGTGACATGCTCGAGATTACGGTCGTTAACAAATTGCAAAACAACGGTACCTCTATCCACTGGCACGGTTTCCAACAGAAACAAAGCAATGTTCAAGATGGTGTTGGTGGTGTTACAGAATGCCCCTTGGCTCCAGGTGATAGCAAGACCTACAGATTCCAAGCAACCTCCTACGGTTCATCGTGGTATCACAGCCATTTCTCTGGTCAATATGGTGAGGGTGTCTATGGACCCATGGTCATCAATGGTCCGACATCTGCCAACTACGATACCGATCTTGGCACAGTCATGATCAGCGACTACTATCCTCTCACCGCTTTCCAAGAGGAATACTTTGCATCCCGATTCGGACCGCCATCAGCCACCAACTACTTGTTGAATGGCATGAATGTCAAGGTCGATGGATCTGCCGGTCAGCGAGCCAAGTTCACATTCACACCTGGCAAGAAGCACAAACTTAGACTGATCAACACCTCTACTGACCACCATTTCAAGGTGCAGATCGACGGGCACAAGATGTGGGTTGTTCAGGCCGACTTTGTTGCCATCCAGCCGTACGCAGTTTCTGAGCTCAGCATCAACATCGGCCAAAGATACGACGTTATTGTTGTTGCTGACCAGGCCGCTTCCAACTACTGGTTCCGAGCTATGTTTGCAGGCGACTGCTCGTTCGGTGCCAATGACGGCAGTGGTATTGCAAACGGTATCATCTCGTACTCCAACACTACCTCTTCCGCCTTGCCGACATCCAAGGCAGCCGCTCATAGCGATGTTTGTGTTGATGAATCGCTTGGTGCCCTTGTACCTGTCGCGGTTAAGGCTGTTGACTCCGGCCTTTTCGCCAACTCTGTGGTCACTACGGCTGTTGGCGCCAACGTTCTTACAACCAACAACGATACCGTGTTCCAATGGACCATCGGTGGCATCAGCCAAAAGATCGACTGGAGCGCTCCTACGCTTTCCTCGGCTGTAAACGGTCTCTCGGTCTTCGATGCGGCCAAGCACGTCGTCTCTCTTCCCAACGCCAACGCATGGACCTACTGGGTTCTTTACAATGCTTTCTTCGTTCCTCATCCTGTAAGTCTCAACCATCCGAGTGCTGATCCTGTTAACTAACGTCTTACCCTAGATGCATCTCCACGGCCATGACTTCTCTATTCTTGGCTCAGGCAGCGGCGCTTTCAATGCTGCTAGTGATATTGGCAAGCTCAACTTCAAGAACCCAGCTCGACGAGACGTGGTTACGCTTACGGCTCGAGGCTGGACCGTCATCGCATTCAAGACGGACAACCCAGGCGCATGGTTGATGCACTGCCACATCGCATGGCACGCCAGTGGTGGTCTTTCTCTTCAATACCTTGAGCGACCGGCCGACATCCCCAGCCTCTACTCGAGCGCGGTCACCAACTCGGCCTTCAGCAACACATGCAACAACTGGAAGAAGTATGCTGCCACGATGCCATACAAGCAGAGCGATTCTGGTCTCAAGCGACGAGAGATTGTCGGCGATGTTGAGATGGATGTGGAGGTGCTTGCGGAGCTCCCAGAACGACGACGGGATGAGGCTTCGGTCAAGGCACACTTGAACAAGCACGTTCGACGACATGTCAAGTCCTGGATCTAGGTAGATGGAAGTTGACAGTTGCGGCAAAAGGGTACATGGTGTTAGTATAGCCATCTATGTACACATAATTTGGTCGGGAGACTCGGAATCTTGGTGTGGTCGAGAGACTTAAAATCATAGATTTGACGAGCTTATGAATTGTTCTGATACTTCATCTCACGTTTCCCTGGTTATGCGTCGCAACTTGCCCCATCGTGCAGCACTTCCAAATCCGAGAAATGACCGTTGTAACAACAGCCTTTCTTGCCTCAGGTGCAGGACGGAGGGAGAAGACGATACGCACCAGCCCACTCAATCGTCATGGTCCTGACACCGGGCATTCTCGGCCCTCAGCATGTCTGCATCAGTCGGAGGGAAAAGCACTCTCTGGGCTCGTGGCCGAATTTACTTGTAGGGCCAAAACGGTAGCTTCCGAAGTGCCTCGGCTTCGGACATGGCGGGCAATTGGCTGTGACTTGCAGCTATCGCGAGCTTTTGCTGTCTAAGTCTCGAGCAGGACCCTGCAGAGCCGCGTGCAAGCATAACCCCGATACAGAATCTGAAGCAGCGAGCTGGAAAAAGATTTCATAAAGAGCTTGTGCGACCAGATTTGGAGAGGTAGTCACTTTCTAGCTTCCTTCCCCGAGGTATTGCTGTTGATCACGACCTGCTGTACATAAGACGCACCCGTCGAAACGATATACCTTGGCTCTCCGTTTGTCCTTATCCACCAGCAGGACACGACCAAATAGAGTTCCCTTCCTAACGAAGCTCGAGCATCGTCCCTCCAGCCCTTCAGACACCTGCCCACTGCCGCTGCCATCGCAATTCTCACGTATTTGGATCTACAAGCCTGTCCGCCCTACAGTTTATCCTGTAGCACCTGCAGCACCTCTCTTCCCGCCAGTCTAAAGCCCATCTATCTAGCCCACCATGGCTCCCACATCGCTATCCGAAGCGAAATCTCAAGCTCAGGACACGGTGAGCTCAATACAAAACAAGGCCTTAGAGCTCAAATCACAGATCCCCACCTCAGTCGACGAGCTCCCCTCCAAAGAACAAGTAAAAGAGGAAGCCCAGAAACAAGCTAAATCGGCGGTATCGGGTCTCCGCTCTCTAGCAGCAGGTGGTGTTGGCGGTGTCTGCGCTGTGGTCGTCGGCCACCCTTTCGACCTTGTCAAAGTCCGTCTGCAAACAGCTGAGAAGGGAGTGTACACCGGTGCCATTGATGTTGTTCGGAGAACGATCGCCCGAGAAGGCATGCTTCGCGGTCTGTACGCCGGTGTCTCTGCACCTTTGGTGGGTGTGACGCCTATGTTTGCAGTCTCCTTCTGGGGTTATGATATGGGAAAGAAGATCGTGGACGCTACGACGACCGTTCCCGTCAAGAACAACACACCGCAATACAGTATTGGCCAAATATCTGCCGCCGGCTTCTTCTCTGCCATACCTATGACCATCATCACTGCTCCCTTCGAGCGGGTGAAAGTGCTATTACAGATTCAAGGCCAGAAACAGCTCGGCCCGGGTGAGAAGCCGAAGTACAGTGGTGGCGTAGACGTTGTTCGCCAGCTATACAAGGAGGGTGGTATCCGCTCCGTCTTTCGTGGTTCCGCCATGACGCTTGCGCGTGATGGTCCAGGAAGCGCAGCTTACTTTGCGACGTACGAGTACATAAAACGGCAGCTGTCGCCAAAGGATGCCGAGGGTAATGCTACTGGCGAGCTGAGCTTGTCGGCCGTTGTGACCGCTGGTGGTGCCGCTGGTGTAGCTATGTGGATTCCAGTGTTCCCTGTTGATACCATCAAATCAAGGATTCAGACCGCTGCAGGTAACCCTACGATCGGGGGCACCATTCGAGAGGTGTATGGAAGGGGTGGCATCAAAGCTTTCTTCCCAGGTTTTGGACCCGCTCTTGCGAGAGCTGTACCCGCAAATGCTGCTACGTTCCTCGGTGTTGAGCTGGCGCATAAAGCTATGAATAACATGTTCGGCTGAAGGGAGTCAAGAACAAAGAATATGCAGCATATTGTCTGAATGACCAAGCCTTTACGCGACAAAAGCCAGAATAAGTACTTTGTACGCTAGACCCCCTCTCAGCACACAACCGCCGGTACGCCTCGATGAGCACACGCTATGCCAAGTGCTAGAAGTTGCCTTATCTGCCCTCGCCCTGGCTCGGCGGTGGAGACCGCTTTTTGTGGAACGGGTATATCAGAGGCCCGAACTCGCTTTGAAAGCACCAACCAGCTCGGTTTTGGCGCAGCGCAAGGAGTCTTAGCCCTGGTAAAGCGAAGATTGAGGTAAGGAAACTTGCGAGCAGGGGAAAAGTGTGCATGATAGGACGCTGATGCAAGAAATATATGCAGACGTGTATACTGTGAAGTCTATTAGTGCTGTTATACACTTTCGTATGTTTATAGTCTTTCAAGCAATATTCTTTGCTTTCCCGCTTCCTTCGACTTTCATGATCATACAACAAACCTAGTCATAGCTATCGCAGGCCTACCTGTTCCCAACCTCTTCACCGTTCTCAGCGTGCCTTCTCTCCATACCATTTCAGGTTCATACTCCCGGTACCATGTCTCCTCTCCTCTTCACCTTCCGACTTGCCTCGTCCCTCCCTCATGGCTTCCCACAAGCTTCCATGGACCACAAAATCCCAACCTCACCATGAACCACCGCCGCCACCGAGAGAAAACGCACAGAATCACAACAACACCCTTGCTCCCCAAACCAGACCCCCTTCAATCAACGTGCCCGTAAGCAAAACCACAATCCCAACAACAACGCCTGTCAGCACTCTGGCCCGCGCATCGGCTTCCCAGTATCCACTCCCATCATACTGCCCCAGTCGCTCGTCGACATGCCCACTCATTCCCGGTCTTGTCCCTGGCACCCCGAAAACCACCCAAATCGTCGCTGCGAGCACAGCAAACAAGACGTTCAACACGGTAAGAGCCGCGATCATTCCCACACGATACTGGTGATGGAATGACACGGTGAGAACCTTGACTTCGTTTTCACTGTCTTGGTTAGAGCCTGTCCCACGGAAGTGGGAGGTTGATGAGAATGAACTCGGCCAGAAGAAGGAGCGACAAGGGCTTCCCGAGCCTGGTAGTGCGGCTGCCGCTGCGGCTGCAAAAGTGACGGGTGAATTTGCGTGTGAGGCTGAGAGGGCAGGCTGGTTTTCGTGTCGAGAGTTCAAGAATGGAAGGCGGGGGATAGCGGGTGAGTACACGAAGTTGAAGGAGGAGGCGTCACTTGCTGTGCTGAAGCGTTTTGTTGGGTCGATGTTGTTGATGTCACGGTCTGTGTGAAGAGATTTGTTGCGACTAGAGGTGCGGGAATGGTGTGCTGAGCTGAACAACGGATGGGTGCGGAGAGACAGACGGTTGAGGTTGTCGATTTGACGGACGGGGGTACCATTGCTACTGATGTGGTTGGTATCGCTGTTTTTGACAGCAGTTGTAGGGATGGCGGTCACGGAAGCTGCGTAGCGTGGGTTGTTGTTTCGGAGCCAGATCACCCAGGCTTTGCGTTTACGGCCACGGCGTGGATTGTGGAAGTGCTGGGTGAACCCAATATTGTTGAATTCAGTGGCGTCGTAGTTGAGCGGAGATGTGACGGTGGCGTAGCCGACATTACGGACGAGGGTAAGGAGGAGGCGTGGCAGGCCAAGGAGTTGGCGGGAGTAGGCCGTACGAATCTGTTGGAAAAGGAGCTCGTCATCGAACGTGCCCTTATCGGTGACTTGAATCTCGATTGTTGTGCGGGCAGAGGGATGGTTAAGGAGAGAGAGATCTATGAAGAGGACTTCGGGGCGTTTAGGAGATGGAAAACGGTCCTTGCCGCTATTCCTTCGGGACGCGTTATTGACCTCGAAGGACTGATTGAATGACACGGCTCGCAATACTTTGTCTTCGCTCTCCTTGGCCTCCTTCGTGTCATCGGAGTTGGAATTCAAGTTCTTGTCGTCGAAGTTTGAGACGAAATCTACACTCATTTGATCACTAGCGCGGCGCTGTGGATAGGGCGTCGTGACAATTGATTCCCGAAAGGACGTGGTTGGATTCTGGTGGTTAATGATAAGGTTGGCTGCTCTGATTGTAACTCGTCGGCTGGATCCTCGAGGTGTTGGAAGCGGTGCTGAAAAGGCACGATTGAGACCTCGTTCTGGCACAACTTCAGCATCATTGAGTACCTGGGCTTTGTCGATTGAGGGTGTGTCCGGATTAACAATAGTAGGGTGGACCGACTGAATAGTGTTTGTTGTATTTCCGGTCGGGGGAGGGTGAGCGAAATCAATCTCATCGTGGGTCGGTGCATCGAGTCCTCTCTTGTTGGTAGGTGGAGGTAGAGTAGCTGATCCTGTGGGTTGAGGCGAGACAGTTGTTGGTTGCTCGGTGTTCGAATCTTTAGGAGGTATTAGACAAGTATCGTCGCTGGATGGTCTTCGGGCACTCTCCTCAGGCGTAATGAGAAGCATGTCTGGCTGAAGCCTTGAGATACGCTCGACCTTGGCCAATGAATGGCTGTCAGACCGTGCCAAACCTTGACCTTGCAATTTCGACTTACGAGCATTGAAAGAAGACTTGTGCCGGACAATTTGTGGTTTGCTGACCCTCACACTGCTTGCACGGCCAAGAACTGGACTAACGTCTTCATCAATTGAATACTCGGACTCCGATTCATTGTCGAAAGTGGTGAGTTGAGGCCTATATGTTGTTCTGGGCAAGATCTCGCCACTATCCAAAACAATATGAGGCCTCTCCTTAGCCACCAATGCGGCGGGCACGTCAGTTATACTGTTTCTTTTTTGGTGAGGCATGTCATCCTGACCGCTACGATCCCTGAGGTGGGTTTCGTTGTCAACTGTTGATTCAGTCATACAATCCTTCAACAAAGGCTTCATGTTGTCAGACGGTGCTTCTCTGCTCGACGTCGTCGGCGCGCTTTCCTCAGCTGGAGGGCTACCACCCACTGATTTAAATAAGGGGTTTGTAAGCCTTTCCATCTTTCTTTCAGATGCTTCCTTCGTTGATGTACTTGTCGCTTGCAGTGGTAAAGAAGTCATCTTGCCTTTGTGAACGGAAAATATCCGAGTTGGACTCGAGGGTAGAAAGACCATAGGTACTGTGTTTAGAGAGGTTCACGCAAAGGTGGTATGGTCAACTGGTGGCATCGGGAATTTGATCGAAGAAAGTAAGACTGTACGACAACCCGGTTTCAGGTACATCAAACATCATGTAGAGCACCAGACCTTGACTATTAACTCGAGGCTCTGCCGAGAGCATTTGTTAAACAGACAAAGAAAGCCGTATCCATTCTTCGAAGCCGACTAGACATCTGCGCTGGTTTCAAACTTTGTACCATACTTCTAGCGTGATGCGCCGAAAGCAGTATGTTTGCTTTCAACCACGAAACTTGCCTCTGCAATATGGGCAAACATCAAATTCATCAAAAAGCTTCGAGGTTAGGCACTGACCAGGCTGTGGCTTCAGCTTCGACATATTAAGAAATTGCCTATCGCATCCTGAACAGTACTTCGATATCCCTGGTTCTTGTATAGACATTAACGAAAGGCTGCATCTTGAGAACACGTGTCCATTCACACAATTCGAGGAATTGCTATCGTCACTCATGTCGATGGGCGTACCACAAATATCACACGTTTCTGGAGCGGCAATGGTGGGCGGGAAGGGTTTGGACAGGATGGTCTGTGCGTCAATAAAATCGTCCCCGGATACGTCGGAACCATCAACGACAGTTTGCTCGCTTTTAGACCGGCTCGCCACGGATGCTTCCAAGACAGCCTGCCAATGCGATCGATCTGGGTTGCGAGCAGTCCAGGCATGAAGGACTCTAACAAATGCTTGATCAATAGTAGAGATGACTTCGGTTCGTGAGCGGAGCTCTGTGACGACGAAGTCAAGGACGCTTGTCATAACTTCGTTGGCAGTCTTTTGTTGCAAGAAAGCGGCCGTAGATTGGTTTTGCACAGTTCTGAATACAAGATGGCACTTTTCCAAGACATTCGAGGTGTATTCATACATGTCCCAAGGGTGCAAGGTTACACAAGCAGCCTCGGTGTCTTGGTCTGGCGAAAGAACAATACCCCAGAAGCGAATGCGAAAAAGCCCACCAAGACGATGCTTTGAGTTATATTCCGCGACTATGTCCTTCAGTGTCTCTTGCCATTGAGGTCTATCCTCCAATCTGTGGATGATACCAAAGTCTTGTCGGCCAAATGACCATCTATTCTCAAGGGTTGTATCCCGAAACTCTTGCGACTCAATCTGTCGAGCAGTAATCTCAGAGTCATGGCCCAGAAGATTAAATTCCAAATGAACCGCAAATTGAGTGTTTTGATGATGTCGCTGGTACACTATTGATGTCCTCACCACAGTTTGTGCAACAGCGGATGGCAGATTCTCCACATCCCATGAAAGGAATAACATGCGCTTTACCGATGCTTTGAGTATGACCAATTCTTGCAGGTCAGTCATGCCAGCCGCATCGCTGTTGAAAAATTCAGGTTGTGACAAGGCCGAGGTGAATACTGTCTTCATTGACCAGAATCCATACTGGTCCTTGCTCTTTTTGTCAACTTGTAAGACGGTCAAATTATCATCGTCGTCGAGGACAGAGAGAAAACAGAGGCCTCGTTTTCCACCATGAAAAACACGCAGAGGATCAGACCATGCAAGACATCGAATTCGTGCGTATCGTCGGGCCCGCCCAGCCCGAAATGCGTTGTGAGCAATTTGCGACGATACACTCAACGGCAGGTGTTGGTTGACGACACAAGTTCGTCGCCAGTTGCGCTGCGAGCCATCAGTTTCCCATAGGGATAACAATAGATTTGAGGTTAGCACAGCAAGGACAGGCCGGTGGTGGATCCCCAGGCCAGGGGGGGACCAGGCAAGAGCAACGACGACCGAGTTGGATTGCTCTTCACCAACAGAGAAATGCTGGAATGTAGCCAACCCCTGTTCGGGCCATTCCTGGTTGTTAAATTGATCCACGCGGAACGTACTAATCGCCGACTGCTTGTCGCTGTTAGCACCCACTTTTACGATGTGTATATTCTCACCGCCCGCCAGGGCAAGACCTTCTTCGGACCATGCCAGACAATCCTCGCAAGAAGGATATGCGGTAAAAGTTAGTGGTCCACAATGCTGAGTAAAAGGCTGTGCTATTGGCATTTTCCAGATTGCAGTAAATGAGATCACTGCCTAGAAGTTGTGGTCAAAGTGCTGTGCAGTAGTCTTTTCAGCAATGCAGATCATACCGCTGAAGGCGGAAAAGGGCAGGGGTAAGTGAGGCGGCCAGGTCTCTCATTGGATCGTGTTCTCCTGACCTGGGTGACAATACTGGGTTTTGTGAATGAATCTGTGAAAGGAATTGACAAAACTCAACTGGCAAATTCGCGCTTACTATGCGAGTTTTGTCGTGTTCCATCCTCTGCGCGTACAACATTTGACATTTAGCGCGCCCCACTTGCGCGCCACCACCCCATAGTAATTTACATGTAAAGATGGCAATGCACCGGTACTGTAATATGCAATTGAGACAGTGCGCAGGGTCACCTACGATCGATATGAGGCTGCAGTTTGATCTTATATAGACAATTCCTGGTGTCACAAACTGGCCCCGACGTCGCCTGGTGTAGTAATTGCCGCTCCCTTCTAGTATTCGTCCTCTTGCCTGGTAGGAAGGTCCTGATCCTTGTGATACTGCGCCCAGCAGCCCTTGCGTACGCAAAGGTGCTTCCTACATTAATTACAGTAGTCCACTGTCCGCGATGTCCATTGTTTAGTAGTAGTATTATTATCGATTTCGCCCAGCGCAGATCTCGATCCATACTCCCTTATTTAACAGCCTCTCCAGCTGCAATAGTTGCGTTTAGAGGTATAAACAGGCGTATAAACGTCCTCCGCGACCTCTACAAGGCCCTCAATCAATTGATCGATAAACTACTGGTGTAGACGCCTTCCTTACCTGTTTTTAGTCTAGTATCGATCCTAAATAATGAACGCATTAGTCTGGCAAGTATCGATAGTAAAGTTAATGATTTTCTTCGTCCATTTAACCTAACCAGGTCGCTGAATAGTCTTATAGACTCACAGGCGGTTATAGAGGTTAACGTTACCCATGAATCGGTTATAATTAACTGCGATCTTTGGTTAGAGGATCTAGGCCTTAGTAAAGCCAGTTAGATGCCCTCTCGTAGGTAAATGAGCCTACGTCCGTCGAGTTACTGCTTCTAAATCGAGAGGGTCGTGGACTATAAAGATGAGAGATACAACGTTGCCTCTCTTAGCGTCTTTCCAGATCATATATACTGCGAGATTATTAACGATAAGGGCTGTTCGAGCGTTTAGAGGCAGTTATAACTCGAATCTAGTCTTGATAGCCAGTAGAACTGGTAAAAAGCTAGGTATATTAGCTCTTATAGTACTATAGATACCGATATTAAGCGTCTGTAGTACCCTAGCTAATGGTATATCGATAAAGAGGTTATCCAGGTAGCAGATATATGTCTTTTACCTCCATTTAGCTGTTACGCGCTCTAGAAGGATATATACTAGTGCCTTTTACAGTGAAAGGCGTACTACTGTCGCTAGATCGCTATTTATACCTCTCTTCCTCTTATAAACACTCCTTGTTGGTATATCGATCTCGATACCCTCCAATACCTCCTCTACCCCCTAACAGCTGGAGGACATTACAAAGTTATATAGTAGGCCTCTATAGCTACAGAGGACATATAATACGAAGCCTTCACCTGCTGGTTTATGTCTCATACGGTATTTATCCTTTAGGCGACCGTGGAACTCGATTGAGGCCTCGTCAACAACCAAATGACTTCCAGGTATTAGGACCTTCTTTAAACGGTCCCGAAGGACCGTCAGCGCCTTCTGGACCTTCTAAAACTATACGTACTACGCCTGATCCAACGGTTAATCGCTATAGAAGGTCAGGTATCATTTAATAGCCTTAAAACGCTGATAACTAATCCTCCTAGTCAGTAGACCTTTAATCGACCAAAAATCTTGCATTAAGGTCGTTACAGGCAAGGTATTCACCATTTGAAGCCTATAAGCTAGCCAGCGCCTCATCTCGATATCTACTACCTCTTGCCATGGTCGTTTACGCGTCTGATCACGTTTTGTATTAGTATTTGTATGATATACAAGAAGATCAAGGAGAGGCTGGAAGAGCAGTAAGAACAACTGAACTGGTGACCACATCGCCTGTGCTTCATCGCGCAACTCCCACTATCGATAGAGAACATCTATACCACCCCGCCAGTGCTGTAAAGGTTGTTGCAACTGCGTACGAACGTCCGCGAGCGAGATATTGGCGACGGAAGGTGTCGAGGTCGGATCAAAATTGGCATCTGAGTTGTCGCGTTGTTCGCTCAAAACTTGAAGATCATACTGTCCATCAACACCAGGCATTTTAGCCATTCGAGATTGGTACGTACGTGTACAGAATGACCAGGCGAGTGCAATGATACCAATAATACGACTGTTGGACTACGCTGTGACCAGCAAATGGAAGTTGAAGAATGGGTGTGGAACTACTAGCGTGGGTATTTAGGCTTTACGCTAAATGTCAAATGTTGTACGCGCAGAGGATCTGGCAAACGTAGTGTCGCTCTGGTTATCTTGGCGCCCTGTTTCAGTCTACGCATCTCTATTTTCTCTTTCTTCTCCAATTCCTATGCCCGACATCGAGGTTTGCACCTTCTTGAACAAGAAGGGTCTGGGTGTTCAGGAAAGGCCATGTACTACAACATCATTTCAAGACCGTTGGCCCGTGTATAGAGCGGGCCGCTGGTGGCCTAGAACTATCGCTAACCAAAATTTGTGGCTTGGACTTCTCGGGGAAACCATTCCCGAACATCTGATCTAACGCAATTAAAGCATTGTAACCAATATCGGAGCTCACTGGCGTCCTGCTTGAGACCTATATTGTACCTATAACGACCGAGAGCCGACTTAACCTATCATTCTGGCTCCTCTCTGACATGTCATAAATCGGCAGCATTAATAACTAATGTTAGATGGACAGGGGCATTTATTCTAACGGCTCGAGGTACTTCTCAGCCCCTTGTTCGGAATCCGTATCGCCGTCCACAAGATTCTGCTTCACTCTCCACCATTTCCATTCCTCCGGATACAAGAAGGGAGAACAAGCCTCCTACACACGAGGTCATTTAAGGCTAACTATCAGAGCTAGCTTGGTGTCAAATTCGCGCTAAACCTTCTCTTGAATGCCGGTTTCAACATGTGGTCGAAATTCGGAAGCTTAGCGTCGCACAGTGAGGGTCATTCCCAGAGTCTTTGTTGGTGGGTCTGCTGCAGGGCTCACTCGACGCTCCAAAAAAGCGCGTTCGGCACCGCTGCTTATGACTAAGATTCTACGAATGATCTTTGTGTCGGTTCTACATTCTTCAACCGTCTTCCCATATGTTCATGTCTCTCCACCTCTCATGGACAACTGTTCTGCGAACCAAAATCCGAGGACAGAAAAGTCCGATCTGCGTCGGTCTTTTTCGGGGTTCTTACTGAACAATCTCACACTCCGCTCGAGCATTCTATGACGATTTTTGCAGTTTTCAATTTATGCCATTTGCACTTCTGACTTCCTGTGAAACACAGATGTTGCGTACTGACAGGTCGGATCGCTGAGTACGCACAAATGAAGCTCCACTTTTCAAAATCGCATCCTCAGCTTTCGAGGGATGCCAGAAAAGAAAGACGAATCAAATCGCCGGAGGAAGTGGGCTCCTAAAGCAAGGACAGGCTGCCGCACTTGCAAGTTGGTCTGCAACATCCAGTGCTCTGACCAGCCCTGACCAAACATAGGACCCGACATGTAAAGTGCGATGAAGCAAAACCAATTTGTCGACGGTATGTACTATGACAAGCTTCTTTGATGGTGGTAAGCTGATCTAAAAAGCTGCTACCATTCTGGATTTCGTTGTGATGGTTATCCTGATCCACCTAAAAGAGAAAACGATGATACTTCATCAGATGACTCTCCCGAATCTGCTGGATCGGATAGCAGCAATTCCTTATCGCTCGTAATAACCAAGACTGAGACCGCTTCAGACTCTAGCGAGAGCCCTATCTCCTTCTCACCTTTGATCATTGCGCCGACAGGACCATACCTTGAGAAGGAAAACCATGCTCTTAGTTTTTTTGTCAACATGACAGCTGTCTGTGTTGGCAGGTCAAGAGCAGCACCTCATTTCTGGAGGCACTTGGTACCGCAAGCGGCTTATACTTACCCTTGCGTACGTCATGCGTTGCTGGCGACTGCCATCGCTAACGAATCGCTTATCAACAGAGAAAGCACTACCGTCGGACGAAAGAGTTCTGAGTTGCAAGTCTTCTCTCACACATCCAAAGCTATACGTTCACTGCTCACCGAAAACGTCCCTGTTGATGTTGTACTTCTTGCCTCAGCCACGCTTGGGATTATGGATGTGTTCAATGGCCACTGGAACAGTGCCTGTACCCATGTCACATCCGGAGCAAAACTCGCAAAGCAAGCTCGACTGGATCCCAGAAACGATCGCTACATTTCGTTTTACTGCGAGGCCTTTGCAAGCGCGCTCCCCTCCATTCTGAAATTACCCGGGAATGGAGTGAGTCATTGCCCACCCGAGAAGAATTCGGTTGTCCGATTGAATGAGGCTGTGCAGAGTTTGAGGTTAGCACAGATCAGTTTTGAAGAAGCAATACCCAAAGTGCAAAAACAAGAGGGAGACGAGCGCAATCGGATGATGTACGTGATTCGAAACGCCAAAGCAGAGACTACGTGGCTTTTGGAGCGCTGGCAGGCGTTACACAGAGAGGAGATCAAACGAACATCACCTCCTGACGATGAGATGGAGATCAACTTGCATCGAATCGAGTCACCGTTTTCTACAATAATGAGCGAACTGAATACCTACCTCGATCACGGTGGCGCTTTCGACATCGCCAAGTTCGAAGTAGCAATGGAACGCACAATGCCGTTTTACAGCTTTGCAAAAGCCGGACCTAACGTCAAGATGAGAGAGGATGCTGCAGAGCTCATGTGCCATGGCTCCGAGATGCGAGGTAGAGGGGCCAGATTTCCTGCGAGCGGCTCTCGGGTCCATAAACTTGCACTTGCACCGAAGCTTGACGACGACAACGACTGAAAGCACAATTAGTCATTTCTATAACTTCATGTTGCACCAACAACCATATATAAGCCGGTAGTACTCACTACCATCTGTCAAGATGAGCTATGGGTACTAAATTTGGGATCGTCATGCCGATTCTCAAATCAAACCCAACCCTTTAGTTTCGATGAAGCACCTCTGTTGATATCAAAACTGACGGTGTCGTGCTTGCATGGTGCCAATCTGCTGGTGGAAGCCAAATTCCAGTATCTCAACGCCACCAAAGCGTATTGAAGTTGCCCTTGATTGCACAGTAGCCTCCAAAGCGCTGCCATTGGTTCGACCCGGTCTTGCAAAAAGGTTGCCACACTGTCAAGATCATTGAGTTGGTGATTGGAGTTCTTGAAAGTCTTGAAAGCGAATTCAGCCGACAAGCAAAAGCCACTGACACGATACGTAGCAGCGGTTACATGTTCAAGACGCTCTGCCGCGTTAACCAGGAGATCTGCAATTAGCAATTGTCATAACCTTATTGAGATTTCAGCCGTTCGGAAGAATCGCTGGCTAGTGTTGCCTCTTAGTGTTGGGTTTGCCACTTCAACCTCTGGGATACTTCATCTTGCTTTGAACTTGTCGGTATTAGATGACTAGCGCGAAGAAATCAACTACCGACATGGCTGCTCCTAGCGAGAATTACGACCCTGACAGACGATCCATTCAACTACTTCTTTCCCCTCGATCTTGTGGAGACACGTCGCTGCTGTTAACCTTTCGGCGACGGTTGAAAGTCAATATTTGCAGATCCATTTTATACCACTATGAGCAGTCTCACAAATAAAGTCACCTGCAATTATGCTTAGGTGACTGCGTATAAAGGGGTCACCAATCACAGGACAATACGGTGACCGCTTTCTATTGAGTCGGAGTCATGGTTCGTCAGAATTTTGAGCATTCAAGGCATATTTCAATGGGTTCTAGCATCCTTCAGATGGCGCGACTGACTTCGAGAGTCGAATCCTGGTAGTTCAGATCTGGCACTATTTGGTAGAGGTTGAGAAGGACGCCCTGTGGACTTTCAGACGCCAAACTGGTTGGGAAGCAATGTTGCAGTCCACAGGTTTGCTGCCGGCTTGTTGCCAGGCAACACCTAAAGCCTCTTCTGATCTTTCATAAGCTAGATATAAGCATGATGCGAGTGCATCTAAACTCCAGGACCAACGGTCAAGGTATAGACTAGAGGTGAAACATCGCCGCACAAAAGGCATGGCGTTTCGCAAGTGTTGTAGCCTCGACGAGGGAAAGGGATAGGCAAGGTTGCAAAGGGTTTTATATCTTATTAGATTAAATAATTTGTGTTTCATTGGCTTTGTTCCTGTGAGCATCAAACCACACGTGCATGGATGAGAGAATTGCTAATAAATACACCTACGACAACATCCGCTGACAAAAGTAGTAGAAAGATGAAGAAATCCTGAGAGTGGAAGCGCGGTCTTGAGAAGAGGGGGAGGAGATCACTATGCTATGGTCGAGGGCAAGTACAGCGGAATGAAGAACAGCGTCAGTGGAACAGAAGGGTCAAATTCGAGGACACCACAACTGCGTGATGGGAGGACAAGTGCATAGCACTCGAGCAACCGATTCGCTTCCCTATGTACGATGGTATCACATTCACGAAGGACCTATTCCTTCTCTCGAGATGTCCAACTCTTGCTTGACTCATGCCTTCAGTACCAAGCAATAATTGCAATTTTTATTTAAACAGACGCCCAACACGCGGCCAGCTACCACAGTTGCAACAAAACCAGAAAGTTCAAGAACAAGGTCTTGATCCATCACAGCATCTTCCCCAACGGACTAGCAACACCAACACCCAATCCTCCACTTCCCTTCTTCCGTACCTTCCTCTCCTGCTGCTGCTCACCACCCATGAAGCCCAGCACTCCTGAAAAGCTGCCGCTCAAAGGCGTTTGCATTCCGCCTGTCTGTGGTGTCTTAGTGTAACCATTGCCTGTTGCGCTGCACCAGCATTTATTGTCGCCTTCGCGCTCATATTGGACAACAACGTCCATTTTGCGAGCGGTGAAGTAGGCTGAGATAAGGCGTTGGACTTCGGGAAGGGAGGCAGATTGAGAAATTTGGACGTGAATTGTACCGATGATTGTTGGATCGGACGTGGAGATATCCGCTTGATCATGTGCATGGTCTGAAGATGGAGAATGAGAATGGCAGTCGTGATGGTCGTGGTGGTGATGGTCATGAGGATGTGCATGTGTATGGGAGTGATCGTGATCGTGTGAATGCGTGTGTTCATGGTCGTGGTGGTGGTGATGGTGATCGTCATCTTTCTTTATATCTTCTAGCCAGAACTTTGGTACTGTATACCCAACAACGCCTCTTATTGAAGTAATTCCACCAAGAATATCTCTGAGGTTGTACTCAATGTCTGAATTGAGTGAAAGAAGCAGGATCTTCGTCGTGCTGGTTACCAGAGGAACAGTTGATGCAAAGATGAGGATGGCGATGATGCACGATGCCAGCGGGTCAAAGCCACTCCACCCAGTCAGCTGTACGAGGAGAGTTGAAAGCACGACTGCGACTGAACCAAGTGCGTCTGCCATGATATGGAGATAGATGCCCTGCATATTCTCCCCTCCATGGTGATGGTGACCGTGCCCTCCGGATGCTTGGGGCTTCGTTGGGGATGCCGAAGCGGCATTTGAACGCCGTCGATCATGTTCCGCTTCGTGAGAAGACCCATGTCCGTGTCCATCCCCCCCGTGGCTATGGTCATGTCCGTGGTGGTGTCCATGATGGCCGTGAAAGGCGAAAATACCCACGAGGTTGACTGCCAGACCTGCCAAGCTCACAAGCAGTAGTTCGGTGGTTCTGTGTATATCAGAGCCTGCAAACAGTCGCTCAATTGCCTCATAGACTATCTCCACACTTATCAGCATAAGGAAGATGCCATTGCCCAATCCTGCTAGTGTATCAATCTTGCCGTAGCCATATGGAAACCGGGCGCTTGGAGGCCATTTGCTCATGACTGCGGCACACACACCAACCAGAAGCGCCACACAATCGAAGAACATGTGTATACTGTCACTGATCAGGCCTAACGAGCCAGTTAGGAAGCCATATGTCGATTGTACTCCCATGAATGCCAAGTTGAGAAGCATGAAGTAGAATATCCTTCTTGATTCGCGATCGGCCAATATGCCGTGGAGGAGGGAGTAGTTCTCGGTCGCATGGAGTAGCACATCGGTAGGTTTCGAGACATGTTTATGCTGATGCTGATGCTGATGCCGATGCGACATGGCCGCGGGAGTATTCTTGGCTTCAAACGATCGCTTCCCCGATGGATGAGCGCCGGTTGAATCGTGGGACTGCATTCGGCTGAAGTCGTTCGTTTCGGACGAGTGGTGATTATGGTCGGCTAGGATATGGTCATGTTGAGATGTCAGTTGTTCGGCGGGCACAGCAGTACCAGAGGGTATCCGGGGCAATGCAAATGGCGGTGCGAGGCGACTATGGCTTTGTCGTTGATGCGATCGTGATTTTCGATGCTCGTGCGAGTGGTTGAACTGGTCTGCGACTGAAACAGGCAACGTATACGTATGGCTCATGGTTTTTCGCCGTGTGATAGTGTCGTCTCTGCAAGGATGCCGGCTAGCTATCCACCAAATCAACAAGGTCTCGGTAGGAACCAAGCAAGCACTTTCTCGACTTCCAGCACAGAGAAAAAAGTAGCACAAAAACGGGGAGCTTTGATGGACGCCTGCGCCCTTCAGGAACGTGTCGAATTAGAGCTGTGGTATGAAAGCAAGCACAGACAGTAAGGACCCCGTCTTTTGATCGGAGTGGGGGAGGAACGAGAATGGTGTTGACTCGGGTGCAGCCAGGCTGCTTGACCCAGGGAGGACGAGTCGCTGTACCGAACACCTGCACATGGCAGATGCCAACAAGGGAACGCCCCTAAGCCCCTGATTTTCGGCAACTAGCTGCTTCTGGAAAAGTGTCCTTCATGCCGCACGTCATACTCGCAGCACCCGATCTGAGGATCAAAACCAAAATTCCCTGTTCCTGAGACATCGAACCAGCTGCATTCTCGCTTCACTCTGAAGCAGCCGTAGGTGTAGATGAGGTTTGAGTATGACTGAAAAATCAAAGCGCATCAATTTGACCAGTTTTTGAACATGGGTGTTGCGACTCAGCTCGTGGTGGCGCTTGCCATCATGTGCGCAGTGCTGCTGGCTGTGGCATTCTTTCTGCTACCGTCGAGGTCCAACAAGCGGAAAGGCTTGATCCAAATTGTTGTTCTTGGAGATCTTGGACGCAGTCCCCGCATGCAATACCATGCTCTCAGTATTGCCAAATATGGTGGTCACGTCGACATGATCGGCTATTTAGGTACGATTCAAAACAGCTGCCTCTAATATCAACTTGACTGATGGCAATGTGCAGAATCCGATCCGCTGCCAGAGCTGAAGGCACATCCCAATGTGAATATCATCGCTCTGCCAAATTCGCCTCGGGTTCTCCAAACAGGAAGCAAGCTCGTCTTCATCGTTACTGCACCACTGAAAGTAATGTTGCAAGCCTGGAGTCTGTGGTCTGTTCTTGCGTACAAAACCGAAGCGAGCGAATGGATGCTTATTCAAAACCCTCCATCTATTCCGACCCTGCTTCTCGCTATTATCGTATGCTACTTCAGGAAGACCAAGCTAGTCATCGATTGGCATAACTTTGGATATAGTATTCTTGCCTTGAAGCTTGGCAGAAATCATCCCTTGGTGCGGTTCTCTAAAGTATACGAACAGTTATTGGGAAAATTCGCAACAGCTCATTTTGCTGTTACAGATGCCATGGGCAAGGTCTTGAGGTCTGACTTTGCTATCTCTTCCCCTGTTTTATCATTGCACGACCGGCCAGCACCCTTATTCGTGCCGCTGTTACCTTCGGAACGTATTGCGTTTCTGACGCAGCATGAACTGACTGCCGCAGAGGCAAATGAAATCATCGACGGAAATACCAAGCTCATTGTATCTTCGACCTCTTGGACTCCAGACGAGGACTTTTCGGTTTTGCTCAAGGCACTTTGTGAATATTCAACCAGCGCCATTACCGACTCTCCGCAATTGCCTGAGCTTCTAGTCATCATTACTGGCAAGGGTCCGTTGAAACAGCACTACATTAATGAGATCGAAGCCCTCGATGCCAAGCAGGAGCTTGAAATGGTGACTATCAAGACAGCATGGCTTTCTTTCGAACACTATGCTTCCCTTCTTGGCGTCGCTGATCTTGGAGTTTCGTTGCATACAAGCAGCAGCGGAGTGGACTTGCCAATGAAAGTTGTTGATATGTTTGGCGCCGGCATCCCAGTGGTAGGCTATAGTAATTTTAAGGCTTGGTCAGAACTGGTACAAGAAAACGTCAACGGCAAAGGATTTACGGACGCCGAAGAGATGGCCGGGGTCTTGAAGTCGCTATTTGATCCAGCAAATAACCAGTTAGACGTTTTGAGAGAAGGTGCATTGAAGGAAAGCAAGCGCAGGTGGGACTCGGAATGGAAGCCTATTGCTGGTCGACTGTTTGAGCTCACTACCTAATCACTCAAGCTGCAACGCGGCTAAACTGGCGGCCGGTGCTACCCACATGACAGCCAGAACTTCATACGCTCCAATCTGCGCATACCTTAGGCCGTACACAAAATGTGACACCAACAAGCTCCAAAATATAGTCTTTTCCTCGAACGTCTGGGGACCACGGGTGCGCGCCCATTGCCAGCACAGCAGAGCTAGAATCGTCAGCAGCTGAGACCTGGCAACCGATCACAATCGGGAAAGCAAAGGACCTGAAGAATTTGGCAAAGATTTAACATACCTGCAACACCCAAGCTCACATTAACATAATTGTAGCAAGTCTGAACTGATCTCTGACCAACACGGTCCTCCTTCGAGACTACGGGAAGCTTGCGCAATAGAGGATGTATCAATTGGAGGCCGCCCGCCTATTCAATAACTCAGTAAAGAGTCTAAAACTTCTCTTGAGGTCTTGCTTACCACATGGCCAGGGATGGCGATTGCATACAAAATGGCAGCAGTCTTCCACAGATTCGCGGGGAGCGGCATGGTGATAATGTTGCGAAGACAAACCTCGAAAATTTGCAGCGCTTTACAACTAATTGCAGTTTATATACAACACAGCAGCTCAGTCCCGCGCATGAGCTTTATGGTATTCAAAGTTATCGGTCTTGTTCTGCTCCTCATTTGGCGTACCGCCCAAGCACACGCGAATAGCTTGTGAGCCGAGGCATAATAGCTGCCAAAATCTATCCGATCAACGCACTTCAGCAGTGTCTTTATTCTGTCAACCCTGAAGTCGTCCGCTTCATTCTCCCCAGCTACGCACGATCATTATGATTGAAGTCATGCATGGTCACTGGCTGAGTTGTTCACTGGGAATCGCTGAAGCTAGCGTCATATAATGTGTGCCTCAGGGTCTGAAAAGATGCCTTAGCTTGGGCTGTCACATGTTTCTCAGGCGATGCGTCAGCGCAACATCGGTATCGATGTTCGAGAGTAAGAAAAGACAATTTATGTTCATTGGCTCTTTCAGATGGAGAATCATGCTTGAAGGTGACCAGGACCAGGAAGTGTGTGTTCGTCCATTCGAAAGAAGTGGCGGTGCAGAGCATGACGTAGTTATGTCGCGTTTCCCGTTTCCTCGCCTTCAATGAGAACAACAGCGAACATCGCACCTGTAGTGCAGCTCAAACATTGACAAAAGCAAGAAGCACGCACCTATCCGCAGTTTGAAGTTTGAGTCCATAACAGCTAAGTGCGATCCGAAGACATTACCTATCAAACCCTAGACATTTCGGATACAACCACTATCAACAACAGACATACCATCTGATTGCGGGATCAATCTCCAGCTGGCATGGAGTACATTAATTACATTAAGGCTAAAACTCACATTGGCACCCTGACAAAGCCTGAGAAACCTATCCTCTCTGACGAAGATGAGAGATTTCTTGACAAAATCACGACACAGGAGAATCCACCTCCATTGCCTGTAGCCAGACACGGCGGTGATGCGCAACTCGCTCTTTTGGATGGCGCCCAGAATATTGCGCTGCCACCTGAGACTCCCAGTGAACTCAGCGAGGAGCCCAAACACCTGACCGATATTCCACCAGAGAAACAATCTTCCAAGAAAGCCACTTGGAGCTGGATGAGACGTGACAGTCGAGACAGCAAGAGACAGAGCACCGCAGAAGGGCTGCACGATATTGCCGAGAACCTCAAATCAAGCGCCGATGAGGGAGAAGATCCTGAGGCAGCCGAGGTTAAGAAGGAGGAAGAAGAGATGACTACAGTGTTGGACCAACTAAATCTGGCAGCAGTAAACAATCGAGTCTTCTCGATCAGCGACGAAACTCAAGAACTTCTGCAAAGTTTCAACCAAGTTCTCAAAGATCTGATCAATGGTGTTCCCACAGCCTACCGAGATCTCGAAAGCTTGCTTACCAATGGTGACAAGCAGATTCAAAAGACGTACAATAGCCTACCCTCCTTCCTTCAAAGGTTGGTCGAGAAGTTGCCGGAGACAATGACCAAAGGCATTGCCCCTGAGATGATGGCAGCTGCCGCCGAACGGGCATCATCCTACGGCATCAACCTCGACAAGACAGGCAAAGCAGCCGGAGCAGCATCTAAGTTCATCAAGACACCTTCCCTCAAAGATCTTGTCGGCAAGCCCGGGGCAGTAACTAGCATGCTAAGATCAATCATGCAGTTCTTAAGGACAAGATTCCCGGCTTTTGCAGGCATCAACGTGCTCTGGTCGATGGCGCTCTTCCTTCTGCTGATTGTATTCTGGTACTGTCACAAGCGAGGAAAAGAGGTTAGACTCGAGAAGGAACGCCAACTGACCGAGCAGGAGGTGGAGCAACTTGAGAAGGAATGGAGACATGTCCATCCCCATGGAGGCGACACAGAGACTGCAGTTCCTCCAACAACCACCACCGCACCTCCAGGAGCTAGCATGGAGGAAGTCAAAGCAGGCATTATTGAAGCAGACACAGCAAAAATTGCTGCAGCTTCACAAGCTCAAACGGAGGCACGGAAACAGGCTAGTGAGCCTACTGCAAGTGCGTCAGTTCCCTGAACACAATACTTGCGGCAGTAATTTTCCGAAGGTTTTTTACCTGCCTGGATATCCTTCTTACCAGTGGCATACCGTTTGGCTTCAGCGTTTCCAACAGACTCTTCGCGAACGAGGGACATTCGAAATGAATACCATAGTTTTCAGTTTTTTATGCTCTTTGCAGCACACCAGCTATTAGTAACTATTTTCTTTCGTCACAACGTTAACTGGGATCTATGCTCGTGTGCCAATTTCAGTCGAGGGGCATTTTTCGGTGCAAGCGCCATTGCTGAACTTTAAACTGGCCCTCATCTATGACTCTGTGGTACTTCGCTTTGATTGGTCAAACGCAACGAGTCAGTTTGTCAGAAGAATTTTTGGGCCTGGTCGAAAATAATATTCAGTAGCGTTGTGCGTTGGGCCACATGCGAGTCGATTCTGCACTCTTTGCTCCAAGGTGTGCATAGTACATGAGGAAGAAGTGTAGTGCCGGTCCTCTTCAGTCGAGTTTCGAGGCACGAGAACGGCTGCTTCATATCGTAATAGCGTGACCTGTCCTTCAAACTGCCTCTGAAGAGCCATGCAAGAGGTGCATAAGTGCTGCAAATGACGACTGCGTTGCTGTCCAAAGTGCTCTGTGATTAGCGGGGAGGCCGGAATAGCCCCACTGTTAACGTCTAAGCTGGCCAAACCATCGCTCCACAAACTTTTTGCGGTGAGTCTCTTGGCTGCGCTACGAAGAAAAGTTGTCAAGGCACTTCGCTGCTCACTCTTCTCCCTCTTCTCTGCTAGTCTACAAACCACGTCCACGACCTCAAAGCAAAGATAACCACCAATTCAAGCGGCACTACTTATTTACTTACCTGATATCGTCGAGGAATTACTAGGCAATGGCCGTCGCTGGGCTCTAAAAGACTCGGGAGGGGACCGTCCTCCAGAGCGGCCCTTCCTACAGTCTCCCTTCAGCCAGCAGTATTTCAACTCGACTTCGACGATATCTTCCCTCTTTCGACTGATCGAGAGCTACTGAGAGCCTTGCTTTCGACTGCCGAAATTGTTTCAAATTAAATTGAGAAAGGCGTTCATTGTCGCTCGTCGACTTTGAGTGCTTTACCGCGAGAACCATTCATTTATTGGCTGTGTTGACAACCCAACCAGTCTAGCTCTACCTCCGACATACCAGCTCCAAAAATTCTTATCGAACATATCTGAAGCACTGGATCCGACGCAACCATGTCACGCAGACTCAACACTAACGCCCGGAGCCGGCAACCACTCACCACCACTACCCGAGGACCTCAAATCAAATTAACCTTTGATCGCAAGTACGGTCAGAAGACTGCAGCCAAGAAAACTACGGCATTCAAGAAAACCACAAAGAAGCGGAAAGCTACAAGTATTAGCGATGTTGAATCTACTATGAGTGAAGAAATTTCAGAAAATGGAATAGACGAAGAATCGGAGGAAGCAGATGACGAATCCGATGAGTCCGAAGAGCCAGAAGTACATGCCCCGTCTCACTACACCCCCCTTCGCGGTGGGGCGGGGCCACAATATGACCAAGAACCTGACAATTTGTCTGAAGCTGGTGAGTGGGAAGGTTTCCCAGAACCTAACCTCGATGATGTGAATGTTGAGCTTGTCGTTGATGAAGAGTTTGAGAGGAAACTCTTTGACTCGGATGATGATTTGGTGTATGAGCGCGTAAATGAGGTGAGTGATTCAGAGCCGGAACAGGACGATGCCACTCTTGAACAGGCCGAGACCAAGGCCCTGGAGGCCGAATTCGGTGACGATCTGATGTCCCATTTTGCCAATCAGATTGACGGCATGTCGGCCTATGGCTTTGGCGATGACAGTGACGATGCCAGCATCCTCTTGCCTTTTTCAAGCAGTGATGAAGGCCATGACTTTCATGATCGCCATGTGCACTTTCAAGAACAACACCCGGTAGGAGTGACAACCGCATTCAGTATGCTTGCCGACTCGCCGACCATGACTCGTGCTTTGTTGCCATCTGCCATTCCTGACATGGACTATGAGGCTGGGTCAAGCCAACAAAATGCCAATGCAGTTGAAGATGACGACTATGACTGTATGTAACAGATGAGAAGTTTGTCTTGCTGCAATGCTAACCTGCCAATAGCCGATGCAACTGAAGAGCTCGACGCCCCTGCTCAAGTATGGCAGCCTAGCTCTACCAGAAGACCAAGCACTATGGAACAATCTCCATGTGCATCTTCTGCAAAGAGGACGCCCGGCCAAAAGGGTCCGGTCAGAGGGACCTTTGAAGACAATGGGGACAAGGTGACAGCTATCTTAGATCCGTCCGGCAAGAAGCTCGTCCTTGCAGACCCTCATCTTCTCGGTGGAGTTTTCGCTAAACGATTCGGTCCATCAGCTCCGGCAAGTCCAAGCGTTGGCTTTGAAGAAGCCATGTTTGGCAGTAGCGACTCCTCACAGGCATCTGGCAGCCCTGGCCCCCATGCCACACAGTCGCTCAACATTGATCTCATGTTACCGGGTCTGATCTCTGGTGACCATGCCTCCACAAATGGGCAGGCTACTGGCTTACCTGAAGCGTTCATGCCGGCCCTTCACCAAAACAGTTTTCTTAATGACCTTGCGCCTGAAATCTTCGATTATGACAGCGGTGATGCCGAACTCAACCTCAACGTCGATGATCTGATTGCTTTCGACGACGATTTTGATAGTGACGACATAAACTCGCCCATTGGTATGGACATGCCTAATAGCTTCTCGGCACCAAATACACCGCTGTCGCACCTCAATCACATGAATGTCTCTGCCTTTAGAAGAAATGCTGATCCAACCTATTTCAATGCCGCGCCACACCCAACACCTCTCAGAAACAAGTTTACGACTCCTTTGAAGAGGAAGCAACGCTTCGACAAGCAAGACTCACCCTACAATGACGCCCACTACAAGGGCGTTACTCCTGTCCAGCGAATTACATACCAAGAGCATTCGAGTTCTCCCGCACCTTCGTCTTCGCGAATCCACAAGCGAAGAAGGACTATGTTCTGATTCAACGAATTACGACGTTTACGACTACCATCATGTCAGGAGTCTTCGGAGTCACACATTGCAACCTTATCGATCCCGATTTTGTTGGTTGCAAAATGCCACAACATTGTTGGAGTTAACTCCAACACCATGCAAGTTTATGTTCAGTTACGATGATATTCTGTTTTCTTGGTTCACAGTTAAGAGGGTTTCGCTATTCATTGGAACTTTCGCTTACGGCAAGCAAGGCGTTGGGAAAGTAGAGCAATACGCAGGCAACAACGCACGATTATGGGAGGTCACCTGTTTGTCGCTTCTGTGTGTTTTCAGCTCTTGCTCTCCAACACCACGCATGCACACAAGCATTACCGTTTCGGTTGTGTTAGATCGAATTACTTTACTGTCATTCAAAAGTGTATTTCTATGCACAAGCAATGTTATTATCACAAAATTCGTGGCTAGCGAAATGCTACCATTACAAAAGTACGGGACAGCTAGTCGATTGATTAGATAGATTTGACCTATGTTGTCTTCGCGAACTGCAAAAAATCTAAAAAGTTCAAAACTTCCCACCTTGACTCTCTACTGCCCTTTATTCCTTTTAAACAGTCTTTACTGATCGCCACTTTGCAGCGAGTAGTACGTAGTAATTCACTCGACGAAATAGATCACGGGATCGATTTTCTCCAGAGGGGGCTTAACGTATATTGACAACACCTATCACATTTCTTCAAGCTGTGAGGCTCATCTGTGACCAATCATCACTACCTAAAAAAGAGATCCCTCTACGACAGTTGCCAAATGAGAATTTTCACTTTAACTTTACACTCTCAAAAAGGTTCTCTCTAGAGGAACACCTTTTTTCGAAAATCCCGAGCAGCCTAAATCCCCGCGATGATCCCTGTCAGCGAGATCCATTTCTTGAGGGGTTTTGAGGAGAAACCGCGACATGGCATGCACCTTCATGCACAACACCAGTAGTACGCGCCTCGGAGGTGAGGATCGAAGAGCATAGAAGCAAGTGGCCTTAAAGTCGCTACAGAGATAGGTAGGTAGGTATATGAAGATGTCTTTGTCAATGTTAAGCAGTAAAACAACTCTTTTTGTTTAATGTAAGCTATTGAACATGAGGAGTGAGCTTTAGATTAAGAACAAAAGCATTAACGAAGCATACTGATATACAAGAGCTCAACATAACTTACGCTAGATAAATATTTGGATACTAAGGCCTGACTACAATATCCCGTCTTTTGCTACTTGGTTTCTGGGCGGCAGCAGCAATCAGTCTATAGACAACCACACCCGTCAAGCATTTCCCTCAAGCTAAGCATCTGTCACTTAGCATTTCCAGCAGAGCAGATATAACCAGCTAGTTGACCGGCTCACAAACAAGCAAAAGTCAAGCAAGAACCTCCGCCACCTGTCGGAGTTATGGCCACAGCTACCCCAGAACAGCCGCAGGATGGCGACGGCCAGTTCCCTCTCGCCGCACAAATCCCACTAGAATCATTCACACTCCCACCCTTCCCCGCCGAAGCATCCCACCTCCGGTCCCTGACCCTAACATCAGACATCAACCTAAACGACTACCAATCCAAGCACCTCCGGCCCGGCACCTTCGAACCATCCACGACACTCCCTCAGTCAATAACGCATTTGACGCTGGAGCTATTCAGCCTTGGCTTCCCAGCTCCCTTCCTGAGCACGCTGGCCGCCAGCCTGCCAAACCTGCAGAGCCTGACACTCTTCAGCTGCCTGATCGACGGGCTCGACGAAGCCAGCCGCAAGGACGCCATCGCTCTATTCCGGACTGTCGCTCCAACGCTCCGCGAGCTGCACCTCATCGACACGTTCGCCCGTGTCGGCTTCTGGGCCTCTGCAGCCGCAGTCCTCTCGTCAAGCACGGCGTCGACCTCCGGCTTGAAGGTGCTGACGGTATCGACGACCTACCGCGGACACCACGAATCCGACTTCCTGAACCGCGTGTCTGGAGATGAGTGGCCGGCACTCATCACGCCGTCCCTGGTCGGGCTGAGTCTGAATTTCGAGTCGCCGCCGCCTGCGGAGAACGAGGATGCGGTGACCAGAATGCAACCTGAGGACGGCGATGAGGAAGGCTTGCTGAAGGCCGGGGATGGGATATTGCCGTTTGCAAGTGATGGACGTCCTTCAGTCGCATTGCGCAAGAGATTCGAGGCTTTAAGTGCCGGCGAAAGTGCAAGTGGTGCCGGAGCCAGAGAGAAAAGGGAATTGTTGAATCTGAGAGTTCTGAACTTGAGTATGTATAGTTTAAGGGCGGTGGAGGTCGGAGAGGCTGTCTATGCTGCTGCTAAAGGACAAGGTACTACAGAGGGTGGTGGGCTGGTAGATCTTACTGTCAGCGTGATGCTAGAAGAAGGGTGGTTCGGGACGCTTGTGGAGGGTCTTGGACGTAGTGGTGTGGGTGAGAGTCTGGAGGGAATAGAGATTGTCGGCGTGCCGACTTCAAAGCTGAGTAACGAGAATGAGGATTTGGATGCTGAGAAATTGCTTGTGCAGAGCGAGGCTACAGTACAGAAGTTGGCGAAGGTGTGCGGGAAGTTGAATAGGTTTGAGATGAGTGTGCTGAAGAGTAGGAAGATTGGGAGTGTCGTGTGGACGAAGAAAGAGGATGAGAAGTGGGTTATGGAGAGGCAGAGGCAGCCTACAGCATAAAGCGAGGTCCTCGAGCAGCGCGTTGAGTAGCATGATTTAACAGTGATGAAGATATCATTGTTCCCTATGGAAGTTTCTTACCTCGTATAGTATTTTTTGAGCTCACGTGAATTGTTTCCATCATGTCCATATGCACCGGTTATCACAGCTCAAGCTCATACAGTATGTCCAGCATAGAGAGCACAAAGCATGAAACACATTTCGTAACATCATGGCTTGACATGAATGCTTAAACAGGGGAGGTCGAGCAAATATTGGCGTACATCAGACAGACCTTGGCCACTGTGTCCATCCCAAATCAATGACCTGCGACTTGTGAGCATATCCGCTGTTGGGTATATTCGGGTCGACATTTGTATGCTCAGTCCAGGTGCAAAGTATCTTCGTCCCTCCGTTCGTGATGTCCTCATCACGGAAATAACCAGCATGGAGACCTCCAGCGTAGGCATAGCCACGTGCTGGAGCGGGTATGGTGAACAGAAGTTTCTGTTCGGACCAAGCATTCTTGAGCAGCTGTTCGACGTAATCTTCGTCGCCGTCATTTTCGTATGGAGGAGTGATATGGAGTGTGGAGTTGTCCTTGCCGACGAGATAACGGTAATAGAATGAATTGTCGGCTTCAGGCGTAAGGTAGATCATGAAGAAAGTCTTGTGGGCTGGTGAATAGATCAGATCCATGTTCATGACTGGCTGGTCGATCATGTAAGCGTCCCGAGTTGAGTCTTGTGGCGGCATTTCAGTTGACCAGGTATCTCCACTCCAGTAGCTGTATTTATCACGACTGCCGAAGTCAGTGGCAGCAACTTTGCCAATCATGACACCATTACTGGCTTGACCAAAGACGTAGATTGAGCCGGCAAGACTATCCTGGCCTTCTGGGCTCCAAGCTCTAACACCTCCGAGCGATCCCCAGTTGACTTCATTTTCTTGGAAGAACTGGTTTTGCAGTCTATTGGCGTGTGGACCGTAGACAGAATCCACTGTGATGAGGAGTAGTGTATTGCCTAGGCTAGTATATCTAGGACTAGACTGGTCTTGCATATCGATTTCGAGGTATACAAGGGGAGCGTACATGATTGCGTGAGTTTTGTTGAGGGGAATGGGGCTTGAATTAGGCCAGACTGCGTATCGGTAGCCTTGTCCCGAGATAGCGGTGTTGAAAGCTTCTTCGCCGGTTGTCATTGGCACCCAACCGCGCATCCGACCGACATTATCCTGCCATTGCCCGAGGGTGTTAACGAGACTAATTGGCTTGCCATCAAGACCGTTCATGCTCTGATCGACTGCAACACTGCTAGAGACGAAGCCGTTGAGGTAGCCGAGGATGGGGTCTTTGCTTTCACCGAAAGTAGAAGTATCGCAGAAGATAAAGACGTTGGTACCGTTGATGTTGCTACCTCTACCACCGTCTCGAGAAAGGCGTGGAGTTACCGTCATTTCGGCGATCCTATGCGTCAAGACATCACCGCTTGTCCAAGTGCCAGTGTCCGAAGCTAAGTTATAGCTTGTGATCAGATTGATATTGATACCTGCTTCAAGGGCATCCCCTGAGAGCTTGACTGGTTGTGCTGGAGGGTGGCTCACGTATTGCTTGGCAGGTTCGTCGATAGAAATGCCGAGGAAAGTGGAGTTGACAACTGACGGTCTTCTTCCTTGGATTGACATTCCCGTCGGAAAGACTGGTGTTGATGTTGACACGTTAAGCTCAGAGTCGACTGGCGTGGACGGTTCTTCAGTTGCTGTGATGGGAAGTATCGTTGTGGATGTCGCTGTATGAGGACGTAGAACAGCACCGATGAGATGAATGCTAGCAGGATAGATGGCATTCTTCGACCCACTCTTGAGGTAGCAATCGTTGTCCAAATGAACTCGATCTGGGGCAAAAACAAAACTCGCGCAGCTTCCATCACCATTCCTCGAATTATACTCTTCACACTTTTGGAGGCATTCAGCAAAGGTATCAACGAGAACGAAAGGATAAATATCCTGAGCATAGAAATCTGTGTCACAAAGTATAGTCCAAATCGAGGTGCTGCCAGCGACATCAGTGCCATTGATCTTGTCACACAAGAGGGACGATCGTGGAGCATCTGTGACACACGCTATGTCAGTAGGTGCACATGGGCGAATTGTGGTTGTGGGAGTGTAAAGGTCATCTCGCACAGCGACATTCCTGTACTCGAGGTGAAGGTAGTTATGATGTCGACTTGCGCTGGCGGCGACTGGTTGAAAAGGAACGGACGCTGTCAGCATCAAGCTGATAGCAGTGTAGAGATAGACCATGTCAATCTAAAGACTGTTAGTACTGATTGCAAGAGTTGTGTGTTTAAGAAGGTGTGAATGCGCTGGGGAAGGAGCAAACGAAGACCTCGTACCTGCTGTTTCTGGAATTCAATTCAGCGGGAGTGCCAGTAGCGATTAGGTACGTAAGGAGTGACTTCTAATGAGCGATATGTTGAATGAGTGGGTATGCCAACAAAGCCGTCGAGGAAAAGGCGATCAACATGGGACAGAACAAAACACGAGGAGCAGAAAACTCCAGAGCGTACAACATCACACGAACCTCTTTATGTACTCTGAGTGTCCTGAAACACGCTGACCTTTCACACATCATAGCCCTTATTGTATCCTTTTCAGTCAACCCATCTTCAGTCGCTCTGACAAGGCTCCCACTAATTACTTGTCGACATCTACTGTTGATAGTGCATGTGAGAAGGTCAATGCCTCAGTCTTCATTCACTCGTGTACCGAGCATGGTGCATGGACAAGGAAATCAGTTGCTCCCAGTGTTTGTGTTATCAGCATTGTTGGACGCGAGCCAGATGTGCTGATAGACTAGAACTCATCGACTCGTGCCAATGCGGCTCACGACGCTCGATAGTGATCCAGCCTTTTTTCTTCATATTACTCAAACTTCATCACATATCTCGCTTCTTTGAGGATGCCACCGCCATCTTCTGATAGTCCTTACCAAGTTGGATTCATGCTGTTGACTCCCTGATGCTTCAAGTAGAATAAGTCTTGCCTTGATCCCTTCTGCCACCATTTCCCTCACTCTGCTCTTTTGGCCTGCTCTCTGAGCTTTGGTGCTGTGGATGCGCTCTTCTCCAAGTCTGCTGCCCACAAAGCTGCTCCAACAGTATTGGTGAAGACGAAGAATAAGTTTATGAAGGGGATCATTTCAAGTAGGAATGCAGTAACTCCAAATCTAGCAGTGTTAGTAGTTTCCGGCAAAAGTGGCATTGACACTCACGAAGTATATCCTCCTCTATTCTGCTCAATATGAACTTCACACTGTCTCTTTGACCATGTCTTCAGCTGGAAGTATCGCTGGTGGGCTGTAGGTCCCGCTCGCTTGCCTTGTAGAATGACGAAAATGATGGTTCCAACCACTGGTATGAAGTTGAGAGGTAGATAAAGCAAGTAGCGGATGATGGCATTGGGTGTAAACTTCGCAAAGGGCTTCTTGGCTAGCTTTCCCAGTCGTGCCATCGAATCTCCTCCTGTTTTGATTTGTCTTCCTTCAGACACCAAGTTGGTGCATTCCTTCTTCAGAAGAACACCGTCAAACGTATCCAACAGTGCGTCTTCGATGAAAAATGTTCGGGAAAGGAGATTCACAAGCGTGGAGCTTTCACTCAGAGTGAGTAGTGCTGCTGATACTGCTGCGACGGGACCCGAGGTGAAGGCCATCACTGCAGCTTGAGGAACGTACGCAACAAGAAACATGAGTGTCGTTATCCCAATCGAAGTCGTGACGATGGGAGCCAGCTTGGAGATGAGCGGACGCCATAGATCTCGGTTGTTCGGATTCATCATGTAGAGAAGTCCCTTGATTGGGTAGAGGTATGCTTGGGATTTGACTGCATCAGTCGTCATTGCCTGGATTTTGGAGGCTTCATCTCGAGCCACGTCTCGAACACGTTCAGCCATGTTGCTTGCAATGCGAGGGTCGAAGATTCTATCGCAAGACCACGCTTGAGGAAAGAGAGTAGAAATAGCAAAAGTTGATGGCGATGTTGTGCAACGTGGGTGTGCTGCTGTGACGTCAGAAAAGATAACAGAAAACGCGTCACTCTGACGCGTGAGAGGTAGTTTACTAGCCCCTCAATGTCGCATGAAAGCTTTATGATTGTGTTGGGGCAGGTACCAGCAATATATATGAACACGAATTGATCATTATTTTGAGTGACTCTGACTGTTTACTCGCATTTAAAATTCATGGGATATTGTGTCTACCTACAAACTCATGACATATCAGAGCTAGTAGTGCAACGCCTTCGCTTTCGCGAATCATGTCTTAAAACATTTTCCTTACAGTCGTGATGATAATACAGGGTATTTAGTCCATGAATCCGGCTTTTCCATCTCCGTCAGCGTCCACGCGCGGATTCAATTTATCAGCCATGGAAGGCTTGTTGTTGCTGCGGCCGGTGTGATTATCATGGCCGGAGAGACCATCGCGACCAGAGAAGCCATCGCGACCGGAGAGATTGTCGCGACCAGTGAGGTTACTGCTGTTGTGATGATCATGATGGTTGTTGACACCAACACCAGAATCTGGTCGACCAGAGATACCGTGAGTGCTGGAATCCGTGTGTGTACCATGATGTCCTGGAAGAACCTTTTCAATGGTGGTCTAGTAAAGAATTAGCATATAGAGAATTAAGATGAGGGACAATTATTTACCATAAGCTTCTCATTATAAGGTCGGGGAGCACCATCATACTCCTCGTGAGTGTGACTCTTGCTGCCAGTGACCATACCACCCGCCTTGGTGAACTCATCAAGAGTCTTCATGGGCAGGGCAGAAATGCCGTGGTGCTGAGAAGAAGCGACGTGGGTCTCGTGAATCGGGACAACGGTGTGGACAACCTCTGGCTGTACAACTTCCTTGTGGATAATAGGCTGAACAGTCTCGTGCACATGGTGATGAACGTGCTCACCAGCGACTGTAGGGGCAGCAGCAGTCGTGTGCGTTGTTTGAGTTACGGTGGAAGTGTTCTTGAACTGACCAAGTTCAGCACTCACCCGGCGGTGCGTCTCGGACTCGTTGTCATGTCGGAATTCGCGCTCAACTTGAGGCAGCATGTTGTGGACGTGCTTCTCGGGGAGAACCTCCTTGTGAGCAATGGGCTGCACAGTGGTGTGGTAGTGGTGCTGGTGGACCTCTCGGTCAACAGCCTCAACAGTCTCCTCATGTCTGTGAGGCTTGACGACCTCTGAGGTGACAGCTGGGTTGACAACTTCCTCGACCTCTGTGCGGTGACCGGTACGCCCGGTAATCTTGTGAACGGCGGCTCTAGCGGCTTCCATTTTGGCTTATCTTTGGTTAAGGTGATAAAGGTAAGTTTTGAGTCTCAATACAGTGAAGGTAGTACTGTCTTGTGATGATGAAAAAGATAATTCTTCATGGTTCAAAGCAAGCATTCAGCAATACTTATATCAAACCTTGCACAAGAGTCACTGATATCATAACCAGAAGCTTGGAATTCCTGCTCATCTGCAGCTTTAAGATCACCAACTATTGGCAGACGGTGTGGCCGTGCTCCACGGCATGGCGTGCAAGTCTCGGCTATCTAGGTTGCTGGGTGTTGAGGATCATCACGAGGATACCGAAATGGTATGATGTAGCTATGAAAGTGAGTGGTACGAACAGCTCCGCGCAAATTGAAAGCCTTTCTGCCGGACCCCTGGTAAGGACATTTCTTGAAATGAACATTCTGGATCCATGACGATAGAACAGCTCTGACGTGTTGGAGATGGGTACTTTCTCTTGTAGTTGTCTTCTCTACTAGAAGAAACTGGCTTGAGCCATCTTTCGGCTTAAAAGGGCAGGTTATGGCGAGCACAATCTCGGTTTGTCGTCATTATACAGGGCCTCCTAGAAAAGGATGGCTCGATCAAAACACATGCCGCAGATTACTGCATGTTAAAAGGGTGATCCTGTCGACCTGTGCTCGGCAACGAGGCTCCAGCTGGCGCGAGGAGCAGAGCCGAGAGGTGTTCTCAGCCACACATGGTGCCTTTTGGTGCTTAGTTCGAACACTATGCATCAGAAATGGGTCATAGTACCTCAAAACGAGGAATTCTGACGTAGATATTCATCTGGTGGGCATCAGTGAATGTCCTTGTGTGCTCTGACTGGACTAGCTTCGATCTCGAGAATCGAGACCCATTGGCTGGTTACCTAAAGCCGCTCTTGGCACTACCGATTAATTCAACCGTCTCGCAGGAGCACTGCAGGGGACGACCACAGCTAGCAGACCTGTATCTCTTGTGCTCAAAACATGGCAACGTTCGAAGAGTACAGTTGTCTGTAAACTCATTGTCGAATAGCATACCTGAATCAAAATTCAAAGTCGTGAAGGTGACCGAGTGCATCTAAGCGAAAGAAATCGAAGCTCACAACGATGGCTACAAACATTCCGGGGTCGCTCCCCACCCCACCATCGTACGATCCGCGCAAACTTTGTGAGGACATCGAAGCCACCGGGCGCCTCTTGCCCCCAACCAATTGCATGATGTGGTCATAGCAGTTCTAGATGCAGCTTTTCGTTCTTGTTTCACCTGCCAGTTGCCGAGCATACCCATGCATCCAGCAATGACGCTGATCTGCTCCGCAAAAATTTTTTGGTGAATATCACTACTGGAACGCTGCAAGCTGCTTTGAGACTCAGGCTAATTAATTCACAGAAGAGCAATGACAGGTATTGTCGACAAGATCAAAGACAAGGTTCGCAGCAGGTCCCGGAGCAGAGGATTGTCCATCTCGTCTGATACTCGAGGTAACGCGGTTGACGACGACGTGCCAAAAACGCCTACATTGCCATCACAATATCAGAACTATCCCCGAACGTCCTTGGAAAACTCCGCCTTCCACGTCACATCAGCTCGTGGACTGCGAAAAGCTGTTAGTAGCGACCCGTTTCAACAGCAAATTGCTGACAAGAACGGGTCTGTGGGAAGCCCGGACAGAAGCAGTGTCGATATGCAGGATCAAGGGACAAGACATGGAGATGCCATACCTGAGAGAGGTTCATCACGATACAGTATCCAAGGCAGTCCGAAATCCGACCTTCCAAGACGCAGAGGCTCTGGTGTGAATGGCTACACCTCTCCTCAACCTGCTAGCCCGAAACGAGCTGATCGAGGTCACATCAGGGTAGTCTCCCAAGATCAGGATAGTAGTGTAAGAACAACTCCCATCCTCCCGGGTATCGTTAGCCCTAACCCCAACGAGACCAGCGACGGGTTGGTGATTCCGCCACGAAAAGACTCCTTGCACCATGCTTCAGCACCTACCACTGGGAGTACAGCCTCTGCTAGGGACACGGAGCCATCACAAGGCTCTGAATCCGTCCAGCGAGGTCTGAAACAGCCAGCCCTTCAGGATGAGCTTGCCATCCGTCGCAAACCAGTCGCACAGTCCCCACACGGCGTACCACGAAAGCCTTCCATCACGCAGCACACTGGTTCTGAAAACGAGAAGCTGAAGAATGCTGCTCTAGCCAGCGGCCATCTGATACTGCCTGAAGGGTTCGACCTGCAGAACACGGAGCGCACGTATGTTACTGAAGAGCAAAGGCCAGCAGTAACCCACGAGACGATTGTGAAGCATAGGACCGAAGTCATCCAGGAGGCTATCTCAAGGGACATTCATGTGCATCACTACTACACCTACGTTCAGCCGATCAAAGTTGTCGAAGTTCTTCCAGCGAAGCACTATTTCCTCGATGCTGCGACAGGCGAGAAGACTGAGATATCTGCACCGGCTGGGTGGAAAATGCCTGCGAGTATGCTTCCATCCTCACAAGATCATAGTACGGTAAAAGGTTGGAGTCGTCATTACCTTGTTGACGAAGAGCACCCAACCGGCATTATCGAGGAAGCGTCTCTGCCTTTAAAGCATGAAGAAGGGCATCAAAACTTGCGAGAAACGGCTCAAGACCAGCGAGTATAAAGTTGAATATGTCAACCCAACCAATGTACTACCATATAATACAGTAAATGCTTTAGCACGGTGTTGGTTGGAAGGATGCTACACAAATGAATTTATGTTAATTAGGTACGCTTTTCCGAGTAAAGGATTGGTAATAACGGTAGTTTATACTGGTCTTTTTACCGTTGCTCGAATGTGTTACCGCTTGCGCTGCTACTTATGGCGTGCAGTGTAACTGCTTTTCTTTGTCCCACCTGCTTCGCTTTAGTAGCTGTCTTTGTTAAGATCCATGACTGCCCAGGGATCCGAACTTGACTTATACAAGGAACAAAGAGATCAGTTCACTGACCACAGTTCTAGACCATTCCCAATCAAACAGATATACAGAGGCACTTTTTTCCTGTATTCTTTCTCTTTTCTTCATAATGTCTCTTGTAGTTTATCGCAAACAGGTCAAATCTACAGACCGTTCCGTGCATGATGGTTTGCGATATTGAAATACCTTTACCACTGTATTTCCAAGTTCTGGGTTCAAGGTTACCATACTGACATATTCAAAATTCTACGAACTAAGCCTGCTAAAGATATTGACACACTTTGCGACGCTGTCCACAATATCGCCTATAACCAAGAAGTAATGCGACGAGATTCCACATACATGATCTTGAGTCCTGCGAGTAACACAGCGCGCGAACGAGAACTCATCAACAAAAATCGGCTATCAAGGATTAGGAATCTTGCTGAACTTGATGACCTTCAATCGTCGGAGAAAGTCGTGGAGAAAGCAAATACTCCGAAGGCGAATGCTTCGCTGGGTATATCCTGAATTGACGTCACGTTGCCCACCGCGACTTTCAAACACGACCTAGTGTATGCATCCTTGACTTTTTGGAAAGTACGAGTACTCCTTCGCTCCAGTGCACTCCCGTACGCCACCAGTTGAGCTTCTGGAACCGGCTTCGAAGCAGGAGAGGCTGACAACGGCGGGTGGAATTACAGTGGGTCATTGCTCGAATTATGAACACTTTTGAACAAAGGAAACTCTAGCGAGGTTCTCGTACTTTTGAATAAGATAAGGAATCTGAGTCTCATACCCCGCATCAATACGATAACGGGCTTAGATGCTTCTTGGGTTGAAGTCTTTCAGAACGACGACTTGTATAGTTCCTACAATTCATGACATCCTACATAGTATCCTCAGCTTGATACCAAACCCCTCATCTCTCGAGAAGCCGACCAATTCTCAGCCAAGGCTTTCTCTCAGCAGTGACGCAATCTTCTATCCTAGGCATCACCTTTCTTTGCTTGCTTTGCCCTTGTCAACGCATTGGTTACTGATAGCGTCTACCGGAGTACCCAGCTTATCACGGCAGGTCTATCGCTCGCATTCAAGCTTCGCCCAACAAGAATTGTGTTGCCTAGAAGTTTATTGCTAGAGCCACTGACCACCCAACTTCTGCAGCTAAACGAGCAGGCGTACAGCCCCGTCCCAATTGGGACTAGTTCTCGTTCTAGTACCTCAGGCAGAACAATTTCGACCTTGAATATACACAATGACGAGGAATAAATTGTCCCGCCGAGACAAGGAGGTCTCGGACCATCTAAACCAAATTTCTTCCCCAGTGTCACCTCACCCGACGGCAATAGCAGCAGCGACGGCAGCATCAACACCAAAGTCACCCTCGGATTCCGCAATGCTTGCCCAAAGACTAGCGTCGGAGTCTTCCTGGGCGGACAGATACATCCCTACCACACCAAGTGAGACGGTTATGACGCCCAGTGCATCCTCTGTTGCTGGCTTCAGCGAAGCAGGACTTGATGAGGGATTGCCCACTTATGAATCGGCTACGAGTGAGGCCGAAAGAACTGTAAGCAATCCCACCAATTTGTTCTATAACATACCGTCCGGTATACTTTGCGGCCCTGGGGCGTGAGGCTAATAAGGTCCCTTCTAGCAATCCAACATCCCTACTCACCAACAGCCAGCTGCTTCCCAACAAAATACCATTGTGCCAATTTTACAGCCACAGACAGCCCAACCTCAATTACAACCATACATTCCAGATGGACACTACTCCCGCCACGAAACCAGCAATTCCATTAACGGTACATTCACCCTCCGTGACAGCCTCGATCTCTCTACCACATCTGGCAGTATCTCAATTAGGTTGGACGTGAAACCCGGCATTCACCCTGCCATCCTGAGGCTAAAGTCAAAGAGCGGGAGCATCCGTGTCGATGACAAACAATGCGATGTCGCCCAACGCTGGCCTTCATCAGCGAAAAAGAACTCAAGCAGCAGCCGTTCACCATGGTGGAGCTTCGGTAGAAGATCGGGATGCGAAAGTGAGACTGTGGCCCCACCTATGCCGATATGTGATGACCCGCGGAAGCAGGCTGGGCAGCAGCAGCAGCAGGAGGAGGATAATGATGTGGAAGAAGAAAGGTTCGTGGCTAGAGTAATACACGCAACGATTGAGACATCGAGCGGGAGTATGAGCGGGCATCTTCTTCTTACTCCCGGCTCTGAGACACACATCAGGACGACCTCAGGGAGTATCGGTGTCCGACTCCTCACCACTGGATCTGGTGTGAACACCCGAGCGCTATCGAAGCTTGAGCAGGAGTACGCGCATGCTGCCAGCACCATACCCGATGGGAATGATTTACGCAGTGCTTTGACTACAACGACTGGTTCCGGATCACAAAATGTGTCGATCTCAACCAGCGCAACTGATACCTCTGGTGGAGCAGTCGTAAGTGCTTTGCAGGCGAAGCACCATACAACGGGATCGGGAAGTCTAAGTATCAGTTATCCGAACGATTGGAGGGGTTTGATCCATGCAGAAAGCGGAAGCGGCAGGTGTTCGGTCAGAGGCCACGACTTGGAATACGACAAGAGGGGTTATGCTGAGGTTTATGCCTGGAGAGGTGTGGATTTGGGAAGTGCCCATGTCAGTGTTGAGGTGAGATCAGAGGGAGGTGGTAGCATAGGTTTCAGTTGTTAACAGGTTGCGTATGGCGGCTCAGTATTCTGGTCATGTTCCAATGTTGGATTCCAAACCAGGATATGTAATAAGCGTACATCCATCTGTGGATCGTGGAAATTGCATCTCGCATTAAGAGTCAAAACCTGAGTGGAGAAGAAATTGACTCGCCATCTCGAATGACTGGACCTGCTTCGTATCCTCTGAATTGATGGGAGCAGATATAGTGTACAGGGAATCCCCTCCTGGAGTCTCAATGTAGATCCAGTGGCCTATCCAGGTCTCACCTCCGCTTGTTTCTGGCATTTCTTATTCCCGATCGTGCTCCGTCCATGGTGCTTCTCTAGTTCGACCAACTTATAGGCCGGTGAATCCAGTCTTGCAGGAAGACTGATAAGAACCTCGAAGCATTTCTTTCAACAGAAGCTCAACTGTGAAGAATGCCCCACAGTTGTCTGTTGACCATCTGAGCGGAGAACATCGTCCTAGTACCATGAGCTGCCTGCAAGAGCCCCTAGCCGTAAGAAAACATGGTATTGAAGCCTCTGGTAAGTGTACATGCAACCTGTTGCATCCTGCTCTTCACTTCTTCCCCTCCTTCTCATCCTTCCTCGCAAGCACGCTCGCGATGAACTCCTCGATCTCCTCCTCCGCTTCCTGCTCCGTTTTTCCCTTCCCGTCAACTCCCAGCCCACCTCTAATCATCCTTCTCGCATCCGCCAGACTATTCACATCCATATACCACAGTGCGCCTCCTGTCGCCATCATAGCTACACTCAGCACATTGATCGTCGCAATATTGAGCGCTTCAACTGCTTCCAATGCGCCGGAGACCTGCTTTGACTGCTCCTGGTGATGGGTCGGCGCATCCTTGTAGTATGCGACTTTCGAGGCGAGGCGCCGCCGTATGAGCGAGCGGCGGGTAGTTATGATGGAGAGGCCGAAGAAGGCGAGGCCGGCAGCGAAGATGAGTTTGTTGCGACGGCGGCCATCGGCTTGAATTTGGGCGTACTCGGCGGAAGTTAATGTAGCAGAGGTAGTCGTAGGTTGGATGTTGGACGGTGTGTTAGGGGCCGGCTGTTCTTCGAGGATGCGCTTCCCTTGTGGTTGTGCTTGCGGCCGGATTGAGTCTGCTGGAGGCGGAAGTTTGAAGTTTGAAAGAAACGAGAACCACGACATTGTGTACGCGTTGAAAACACAAATAGTAATACAGCCGCCGGGCGGATATCTGAAGAAGATATTAAACCCCTTAGAAATAGGACTTTGGAGGGCACCAGTGATGATTTGCATGCGCAGTCAAAGCATGAGATTATTGTTCCGGGGGGTGCTCGGTCCGCAGGTGGAGCTGGCGGCAGCAAGGATGCAGCAAATACTCCTGCTCAAGCCTAACAGTATTTCATTCCAAAATCTATGAGCCACATTGGTTCGTGAAAAACAACAAGAGGTTGCCAAAAGCATCTAATTTTGCGGCTTTGTATCAGACTACAGCTACTCTACCACTAGGCAGAAACTGACGCCGCAGCAGTGGTTTGAAATTAAAGCTAGGATAACATTAGAAGGTCTAAAGACGGGTCGAAAAAGAGGTGTGACTATCACGTGAGCACACCGGTCAAGTATTTAGACTCCAAATTTTACGTCCAAAATTACGGTTGAACTTCAGGTGAGACCGAGATGAGTGTTCAGTCACTTTTCGCTCCACTGGCGCAATGGTAGCGCGCCAGACTTCTAAACGAAGTCCAATCTGGAGGCTGTGAGTAACAATGGACAATATCCTTCTCGAAGATATCACTAACCTGTGCGAAGGTGGGTTCGAGTCCCACGTGGAGTGGCTTATTTACTTTTTGCACGTTGATTTGTTGGTTCAATTAGGAGGAATATACTTTTTTGCCCTGGACTATATGACACCCTGAATTAGGAGATCCAGCACCTAGAGATAGGAGTTATGGACATAGTGTTATCTGTTACGAGCACTCTCGAGCATCCTGTTGTCGTGAGAAGCTCTGTGTTTTAGTCCAGATTCACAGGTAGTATCCAATCTTCAGTTTTGAGGTCTTGGAAGGCAGCAGTCTGGATTTTTCAAACTCCTAACAGCGTTGAACCGTCTGATCCGACAGCTACCACGATCATAACGAGAATCATTGAGTTATCGTCTTCTGACCAACTATTTTGTCCGATACTGTCCCTAGTAAGGATCCTCTCCCCACGGCGGCAGCATCGGTCTTGGAGGTCTTCCGCCCTTCGCAAGCAAACAGTCAAATACGTGCCTCCCCGAACCTACCCAGACTCCTGCTTCTTCCTTCTCCTCCCCCTCCTCCAGGTACATAGCTTTTTGTCTGTCAGGCAACACAACCTTCGCTCGACTGTTCGGCGGCACGAGCACAACCAACCTGAAAGTCTGCACTTCTACGTCCGCAAACTCGCTAGATACTCTCCTGTTTTTCTCCACTTTGCCCTCAACACTCGTGTCCAGCAACATCCATCTCACCTCAACTCGACCATAGCGCCCCTCAAACACAACCTCCGCATTATTTAGCTCTCCATGTCTCGGCACAGCAGGCCGAACCAAAAAGGATTTCCATCCTGGTTCTAATACACTGATCCCACCAACGGAACTGTACAGCCATGCCACCACACTACCTAGCGCATAGTGGTTGAAGCTCGTCATGCTGCCAGGATTGACACTCCCATCCGGCAACATACTATCCCAGCGCTCCCAGATTGTAGTAGCGCCCATAGTGATCGGGTACAGAAAGCTTGGACACTCTTTCTCCAAAAGTAGAGCATAGGCTAGGTCGATATTCCCGGTGTGCGTGAGCGCCTGGAGGAGGGACGGTGTGCCGGCGAAACCGGTGGGGATCTTGTATGGGTTCAGAAGGAGATGTCGCGCTAGACGGGCGGCGGCATGGCGACGTTGCGTTGTGGTGGGGATAAGTGAGAAGTGAAGGGCTAAGGAGAGAGCGGTAGGAGTATCAGGCGCTATGAGGCCGTGAGCTGTAAGGTATTTGTGTGCGAAAGCCTTTTGCAGTTTTTGGTGTGTTGTGGAATAGATTTTGCTCTCAGCTGGGCGGTCTAGGGTAGAGGAGATAAACGACATGAGGTTAGTGACGTGTAGAAGGAAGGCGTCCGCTACGTAGGTGCCGTCCGTGCGACCTCGACCAGAATCGTTCGTAGGTGCAGATGGGTCAAGCCAATCGCCGAATTGCCCTGAATACAGTCAGCGTGGAGCTTCCAAAAGAAGCTGAACTTGAGTGCTCATCGTCACAGCTCGAGAGCAACATGCATATCTATTGTCATTGGTGACATCGCTTGGAATGTGGAAGGCGCCTGGAGACACTTACATTGCTGCTCATCCCACAAACCATCCTCACCATAGCTAATCCCATCCTGCAAATATGCCTTCATACTTTCGTACTGCCTTTTCAACACCTCAATATCACCGAAAGTCTGATGTAGCTCGCACGGTGTCATTACAGCTACATCAGCCCAGACAGCATTCGGTGTAGGGTTCCAGAATGGATCGTCAGCTTCGTGTTTTCGGATGCAATTTGGCACTACGAATGGCACAACGCCCTTCTTCCAAAATTCGCTCTCGTCCATCTGGTCAGCATACAGATCCTCAAGCCAGTTGCCCACTACCCCTGCTGTGTCGTATAAGAAGTTCGCTGACGGTGTGAAGATATTGAGATCACCTGTCCATCCCATCCGTTCGTCACGTTGAGGACAATCGGTAGGGACACTGAGGAAGTTGCCACGCATTCCCCATCGGGCGTTCTCGTGAAGTTTGTTAACATCTTCATTTGAACATGAGAACCAGCCAGTTTGTTGCATATCGGAATGCATTACTTCGGCGAACAGGCTTCTAGGTGTTAGCGGCTCGATCTTATCAGTTGAAGACCAGCCGGTGACTTCAACATAGCGGAAACCATGAAAGGTGAATTTAGGTGTCCAGTCTTCAAGAACGTCACCGTTGCAAATGATTGTGTCTGTGGCTTTAGCACCACGGAGTGGGCGCGTGCAGAGCTCGCCATGTTCAAGAACTTCGGCATGGCGAAATATGACCTTTCCGGTTGATTTTCGAAGACGTCGGATGTGTAGGCGACCGACTAAGTTTTGGCCAAAATCGATGAGAGTCTTGCCTGAGGGTGACTTGAAGATTTTCGCAGGCATAATGCGTTGTGTAATACGAACAGGAGCACTATTTGGTGAGATAAGGGTTGCTGTAGGCCGTGGTGAGGTTTTGACAGCCGACCAAGAGTGATCATTGAAGGCCGTAAAAGTGTTCCAACCGTTCAGGTCTCGACCTATGTTCTGGTCAAAAACTTCTCCTGCGTATATCTCGCTGCTGGTAATAGCGCTGGTGAAGCTTTTCCATGTGTTGTCGGAGCAGATCGTGGTCTTGGTCCCATCCTGAGAGGTGACTTCGAGTTGAGCCAAGGTTCCAAGCTCGTCGCCATACGTAAATCTGCGCTGAGCCCACGAGAGAGCAGAAGCATACCAACCTGGACCTACCTCCACGCCAATGACATTTTCCTCGCTTGCTTCAAGAGCAGATGCAACATCAAAGACCTGATAGTGCTGTCTTTTGTCATAGCTTTGCCAGCCAGGAGCCATGCACTGATCTCCCACACCTTCGCCATTAATGTATGCCTGGTAAACGCCATGGCCTGTAATGTAGAGTCTTGCTCTGGCTATCTTCTCTCCATCTGGCAGCTTGAAGCACTTTCTGAAGCACAACGGCCGTGCAGAGCCGTCGTCATTCAACGAGATCTTGTTAGCAGGAGTGATTAACTTCGCTTGCCAATCTCGTTTGTCCAGTAAGGCGGCCTCCACGTAGCTCCATTCAGACCATTCCGTGATAGCGATGTCGACAGTATGTGAGCCAACTGTCGATGTACCGTAGCACCGCACTCTGACCTGTCTACGGTCACGAGACTTGAGAGATGCACAACCCTCAGGCCACGGTACTAGCACTGAGTCTTGGCTCTCAATATGGACACATTGAATGATATTACTGTCCGTGTTCCGAATCTCAATATCGTACGCGCATTGTTCCCAGTCGTGAACGTCTTCATCTGTACATGAGAACCGCCATGATATTCGAGGACGGCTGAACTGTATACCAAAGCCATCGTGGTGTTGCTCGAATGTCGGTCGCAACACTTGGATGGCAGGTTGCTGGCTCATGGTGGATAGTCAATATCCAACAGCTGGAGCAGCATGTACACAAAGGAGCTTTGTTTATATGAAAGTGTCGTCAAGGTAAAAACAGTTGCCGCACGAAGTAAACGAAGTCTCAGCGTTGATGTTCTCCCTTGCTTAAGCAGACGATGAAATATGTGGCAGTGCTGCAGCCACTTGTGGCGCGAATTTGAGCAACCAGTTTAGGAGTCGCACGCCTGGTCGATCTAGATGACACCGTTCAACCAGTCTCACAGTCTCTAAAGGGACAAGTCTTCTCACAATTAAGCGTATAAGGAAAATACTTCCGAATCACATGGTCTAGTCACAGCACCATAGGTGTCAGTTCAGGTTAACATAAAATAAACGACATACAACTCAGTACCCTCGATTGGAGGGCTACTAAGGGACGTTCTTGGTAGGACTCAATCGTGTTGCATTTAAAATCTAGCGATCGATCTTTCCTGTACGGGACTTGGTCGAGTATGAACAAGTACATCAGTAGGCGTATGTCAAACTTTGCCCTTGCTCTAATGACTTGAGGTGGATGAGAGGACTCAATATTGTATTATCCAAACTATATTCCATATCGTTCAATGGGGGTTTGAAGGGGCCATCCGCATTTTATGAATAGACAATAAACTTGTTTGGCACCCAACATCTACCTGCTCTTTCGACTTACTGTGTGGTCGTGGAGGAGCAGCTGGTGATAGTTGAAACTAATTCCTCAACGACAACATGGCCTGCACTAAGTGAGTGTACAGTATCCGAGGAGCAAACACTTGGACGGCACAAGCGACTGGGACAATGCAACTGAGACAATGGTTACGACTTGATGGCAACAACTGAATGTTTAAAACTATTCACATTTTTCGTCGCAAGCTATCGAAGTCCAAAAGAGCAGCTGCTTTAATCAGTTAGGAACCAACCCATCAAAATCACCGCCTTGAACTGCTTCCAATTTTACCTCTGCCTCATTAACTTAAACTATCCAATGCCAATCAATACGTGTTTCGGAGCGCCCTATTCAGGAACTTTACTCCCCATACTCCTCCAGAAATCACATCTCACGCCTCGACCACCTTCCCACGTGTACGCATTCACCAACCTAAAATTGTTCACTGCTCCAATCCCACTCTGCTCCGTAACATTAACCCCATACGCTGGTATGGGCACGCTAATTAACGAGCTCCCTGTCTGATTTAGATCAATCTGGTACGGATTGTAGATACTAAATGGTGGCCAGTCGGTTGCAGGATTGGACGTCGCTGAAATAGTGGCGTTAGCACTACCATTGACCGTACCAATAGCGACACTCTGCGGAATACTCGGGTTGTTGTTAATGATGAAGTTGCCCCAGATCTGCTGAAAGGCACGACTGAAAGACGCTGAGTAGGGCGTTGCGCCGACCGGTCCAAAATAGCCCGGTACGTCGAAGCCGTGGAGGGCGGGGACGACGCTGTATTGGTATTTGTAGGCTTTCCCTCTTCCGAAATCGTTATCCGAGTACGCTTCTGCGAGCCAATAACTCGGACACACGAACGTCGTCTCGGCGTAGATGTTGTTGGCTCTTTGCTGCTGGCCCGTGCCGAGACTGCTCTGGTTGAGTGCTGTAGGACCACTGTCTCCTGTAGTTGCGAAGTGTGGGGCTGCGGGATCATCGGTGCTGTTAGAGGAAGGGTAGTAGAGTAGAATCTTGGCAATATCGTTGTTGCTAAAGAGTGGGAATGTAAGACGGAGCCAGGAGACCAATCTGTCCTCTGTGTTAATGTTCTGAGGAACGAAAGCAGTGCCTTCGTTCGCGTTATTACCGCTTAGGATATTTAGACCATTGACTTTCTTCGCGAGGAGTTGGCGGGAGGGGATGTCTTGGACGAATGTGCCATCTGTAACCGGTAAGAATGCCCATGTGCCGTAAGTTCCTGACTGGGAGATTGTGGCGCTGGCATTAATTAGACGAGCAGTGGGCTGATTGAGGAGGCACTGGAATATTGGAGAACTGTTATTAGAGCCATATGCCATGGTCGGCGGACAGCCGGCCGCAGTAGCGAAGGCGTAGTACGATTGTGAGGGGACCCAGTCGGAGTAGCTGTACTGCATTGGTAGATATGGTGAAGCTGCTATCGCGTTCGTGAAGAGGTATTCGCCGAGAGTGCCCCCGTAGGCCATGGATTGGAGCATAACTGAGCCGCCGCCTGCAGATTCACCTGAAATGGTGACGCGGGTTGGGTCGCCGTTGAACTGGGAGATGTAGGATTGAACCCACTGGAGAGCGAAATGTTGATCGAGCAAGCCAGCATTGACAACACCATTGCGGTAAAGTTCGTCAGAAGAGAGGAAACCGAAGGCTGCGAGCTGTGAGAAGAGTTAGTGATTGTGGGTAGCATTTCAGTTCGCAAAGGAGAATTGGTAGAGTAGGATGATCTGAAAGCCAGATCTGGTGAGGACCTACTCGGTATTGGATTGTGACACCAATAAATTGATTATTGTTGGTATTGATTATGGTGGACAGATCTTGCTGGCCATTGCCTGCTCCGTAGCCACCACCATGAATCCAGACGAGGACAGGGAGCGGACCAGTTACGTTATTGGGGGAGTAGACATTAACGAAGAGACAATCTTCGTTAGACTGGCTGTTGTTAACGCTGACTATACTATATGAGGCATCTGGACCTTGAGGGCATTGAGGAGCATAGCTCGTGGCTGGTATGGGTGCTCCACGGTCGACTGGAGGTGCTCGAGGAGCCTGCCATCTGAGTGTGCCTGTTGGAGGTGCGGCGAAGCGAATACTGGCATATACTCAGTACATGTAACTCGGCAAGCCCATTAAGGAGGCGCTCACCCTCTAAACACATTCAGGTTGGTGGTGGAATTAGCACTACCCTGATAGATTGCATAGCCAAGATCAACCTCGAGTCCCGTTGTATTAGTGGAGGCTTGCCTGGCCTTCAAGGCCTTTGCAAACGGCTGAGAATCATACTGTGATGGTCTTGCGGTCACAGACGCAGCCAAGATGACAATGCTAAGTATAGAAGTCAACATGTCAAAATTTATGGTATACACACCCAGCAAGACAGGGCGACTTACTACACATCACGAAGGTCGAGGTACAAGGCCGAGCATTAAAGAGCATTTCACTATGCAACGTCACTTCGCAGACCTTCACCAGGCCGTTTTGCGGAACACCAAACTGCCGAACGGAGAGGATAAGTCATAACGCGTCAATAGTGAAAATGAGTGGAGGTGGAGGTGAGCTCGGTGAGTTGCAGCAGGCTTCAATTGAAAGTTTATGCAGCTTGCTACTCTGCTCGGAGTAGCAAATTAGGACCATGCGGAGGAACAGTGGAGTGGACGGTAGTTGGTGCGCGGTGTCATACATCATGACGTCGAGCAAACACTTCATGAATTTTGCCTGATTTCGATGGCTGCTAAGATTAGCGTGGTTAGCCTGATAGAATGCAAGACTAGAAAGGGTAAACCATACGAGCAACAGCTCTACCAGAAGCTTTGAAAATAACCTGGCATGTCAACTGGTAAGGCGCCCGGTGGTTCCTCGTACACACACGATGTACGAGGCCGACACGAAAATGCGAGAAAATGGATTGTAATTTGCCTGGTACAGCAGCATATTGAAAAGAGCGCCAAATGCTCTCCACAGCTCGTGCTCTTCCTTGTCCAGAATCCGTTGCATTAGCTGCACCAGTGTGACCATGTTGTCGAATCATTCTCGTCCGTATCACCCTTGCACTGCTATGCACATTTGCACATCCACCGAGCAGCGGTCAATGGCTCCTTCCTTGCCATTACTAAGAGCTTGGAAGGTTCTTGTAGTCACCAACGCCCGGAGTTTCGCCTGTCTTCAGGTTGACAGGCTGAGGTCCGAGCCAATCGGGCTCAACAAGGGTTTCTTTTTGTTGAAGCATGAACTTGTATGCTGTTTTGATAGTTGCCTCACTGACATTGATGAGGTGACCCATCTCGGCGGCTGATCTCCCTTTCCCGATAAGATGAGAAGCGAAGTAGATGCAAGCTCCAGCACTACTGAGAGGACTTCTACCCGCCAAAGTTGAGATGCCTTGAATCTTCTCTGCAAGTCTCGTCGCAATGTATTGCACACGAAAGTCCATGCCCATCATGTCGCAGAAGCGGACAACAAGATCTGCCGGCTTTGAGGACTGTGTACCGTGATAAAGCATGCTATCCTTGTCGACAATACCCCCCTCAGCTTCGATCGCATCGACGGCTTCCTGAGATGTCGAAGCGAGGAACTTCTCGAGTTGCTTGAAGGTCCTTCCAAGTTCCTTCTTGGGAATCTTGGTCAAATTCATGATTTCGGCAAATGAGCGTGGGACTTTGGCGGCGCGACATGCTAGGAACAAACAGCTCGCCAAGACAGCCTGGTTGTTCTTGCCCCGAAAAATATTGTTTTCGTAGACCTTCTTGTAGTACATTCTCGCGTAGTTTCTGACGGAGTGGTTGAAGTGCTCTCCCTCAGCCCAGCCATCGATAGTGGAATAAGCAGATTGCAGAGCACGATTATTCTTGTCATCGTTCTGCAGCTTTTGAGCTTTGATCAGCCTGAGCGTATCTTTTGAGACGTTTCGACCACCGCCGCCAATGGTCGTCCCTTGGTTCCCGTAGAGAAACTCGCTTTCAGCCTCACCGACTCGGTTCGGGTCATCGCCTTTACCCTCGTCGGTGTTGAAGGTTCGCCATTCGGACTCGTAGCTGATAATTCGCTCAGCGAGCACACGGCCACAGTTTGCACAGATAGTGTCGGCGTTTTCTTCAATGAGGTCAGGAGGAGATTGTTTACAGTCAGGACAGATCATGTGGATGTTCAGGTTGTCGCGCCAAGCAGGAGTATTTGAAGGTCGATTCTCGGCCCCATTAGTTGGGACTAGAGGGTTGGGAGTGGCCATTTGCAATTTGGTGCCCTGGAGGACACGAGACTTTGTGATCTTGCCACTGAGTTTGCCTTCAATGCGCTTCGTTTCACGCTTTTTGATGCCTCGATACGTCTTGGAAAGATTGTGTTTCCTCGCAAAGGTTTTGACGAAGAGCGGTGAGTAACCCAGCTTGGCGGTTCTCTGTTCAAACGAGGGTGTGCCCTCACAAGAAAGAGGCAGTGAGAGTGTTTTCGAATGGCTTGCAAGTAATACGCTATTTCTTTTCCCGCCTTGCTTCGCAGTGTGCTGAAGGCGCTCTCTCTGTATTGAGCGAAAGTTAGTTGGAACTTGGATAAAACAGATAGTGTATGTATGGAAGGTTTGATGGGTACCTTGACAATCGGTTTGCGATGTCGTCAGTACCGTAGAAAGTATTATTTTGCTTGGACTATCTAAACTCCCCGAGGCGGGCAGATCGTAATGAAGGACGCGCGACAAGGCGCAGGAGATATATGACAGTTGAAGTGAAGGCTTTCTCGCTCGCTTTTTTTGAGTCCGACTGTTCAACCAGTGAAGGTGTCGTCAGAACACGAAGGTCATCGTCAAAAAATGGTCGGAGAGGGACACGGTAGATTGATCTCTTCGCAAGGAGGGATTGATTTGGCAGGCGCGAAGAATGCAGTCAACTGTCGCAGTGGCGAGAGGATATCAAGAGGTATGAAGAGGATGAAGAATGCGAAGGTTGGGAATGCCAGGCAGAAATGCCTTGCGGCTGGAGGTTGAGAGTGGAAGGGGCTACGACGCACAGCCTTGTCATTAGTCATGGTACTGCCGCTGCCACAGCCTTACCCAATCACGTGCACGAACTGCGCTTGGATTTCCCAGAGCTTCCAATGTCACTTCAAGCTACGAAATTGTCCTGTCTGGCACTGCCCATCCACACAACCACGAACATGTCGCGAACACTGAGAGTCACGGTAAGAGAGAAATAGCCATGACTTATGCTCGGCTGCTGATGCGTTTGCAGAGCTCTTTTGCTGCTCGATTGAGCTCAAGGAGCGTTTATGCTCCTCGAAGAGGTTTCGCTGTCTATGCTGCCGCCAGAAAACGTACGCTTCAAGAAGCCTCGAGCGGTCTTCATATCTAACACTCTGCAGCCGACTTGATTCAAGACATGTATCTCAAGAGTCTGCGAGAATACAAGGCACCGCCCCAGAAAGCTTCCGATGCCGAAGGATCAGTACAGAAGTTCTCCCCCCCAGCCGCTCCCAAATCCCCTGAGGAGACCAACCTTGCAAGCGACATCCAAGCCTATGAGAGCCAGACGGTTGAGATTGAGGGTCAAGCTTCGACAGGAGAGGCGCAGGAGCCAGAAGAGGACTACTTCGAGGAGTTGAAGCACATCGATGGCAAGTTGACGACAGGAGAGACCCATCACTAGTTCGAAAAGTAAAATGTATATTACGGCTCAAGGAGGGCAGCTTCGCGTACAGCTACATTACTTGTGAGGTTGATCGACTAGGGAGCACCAATGAACCAACGCATCATACCGTTCTTGAGCTTCTGAGAGATGCCTGATGTCAACGATCAGTCCGTTACCTTCCAGCATTTGTACATGATATCTCTTTGTCTAGTATCCATGTTCGCAACCGGCATTTCGAGAGGCAGATCGAATTTCAGGGCACGAGAGCGTCACACATGCAACATTCATCAACGCATCAGCATTGAGATCATACTCACCCAGTCGTGGCCCTAGAACACGTACTCTCTCTTTTAGATCTGTTTCTATTCCTTTTAGTTGTTACTCTGAAGCAGATATCTATGCTCTCATAAGAGGAATTCTTGATCGTCCTAAAGAGTCCGGGCTGTTGTCCGACTTCCCACTTTTGGCAAGACCGAAGGTAGGTGTGCTGGAGGACACCAACCACAGCGGACACTGTAAGCCAAGCACAACCTTATCGTGTACAGCTCCTAAAGCAGGCGTCGCTTATCACGAGTATCTGTTCCCCGAGATTTCGTAGTAGAAATGTGTTGTCTGACGACCACGTGTCCACTCCCTTAGTCTGTACTACAACGGCGATGATATTGGCAGTCTTCTGACAGCGCCATGGCCACACTGGAAGGCTGATCGTTGGAAAAATTGACACGATCCGGACCCAACGTCCTATATTCTGCCACGGCGAATCGGCATGTAGCTGAACCGCTAAACACCGGTTTGGCGCCATTTTTGGATCTTTTATACGTGGACTGCATCTGGAGGATGCTATCGCCTTCTGGGCGCCCAGCAGCCCGCTGAGCTGCCCAGGGCTGGAGTGCTCGTCGGTGTGATTGCAAGGTCCAGTGCAAGTGTGACTACTGTTGTATTATGCAAGCAAGACCCGAACCCTGCATGTAATTAACGACCAAAAAGGGTGTCCTTTGGGGCTAGCATGGAAACCGAAACACTCCTATCGACGCCTGGCTAGTTCGTTCTCGGTCAGCAATTACGCCAAAGACGGCCCAAGAACGAACTAAACATGCACTAGAAGCGCCTTGAATTGATTCCACGAGACTTTGTTTTCGTGCTCGAAATGTACACGATGACCGCTCGTACTCGTTCAAAGGACTGTACCGATACACTCGTTTGCATTTTGTTCTTGCGACACTGCAGGCATCATACATTACACAATATTGAATCTGCTTACTGACACCCCAGCAAGTCCCCATCCGACTCCCTCGTTTGTACCAAGACTGCCCCTCGGCCACTCAGTGCCTACGATTGCATACCCACAGTCTGACAGTGCAGGGCCTCGCAGGCATAATCCAATTGCTCTATCTATCCAAACATGACTACAATGTCTTCGGCAATACTCGGCTCAATCTGACGGCAGCGATGAAGCAACGTGCGACCGAGCACCAACCATTTATTCCTTGATAACTATGTCGACAGGATCCGTCCAAGTTGACGCCCTCCCATCTGTTCCAACCCATGCCTTGAATCCCGTGCACTCAACCTCGTCCGCGACGTCCACAGCCTCAACCAGCGAAGGCCATGAGACAAACCGGTCGGCGAGCTACACCAATATTCCCGGCCTTTCCGACAACTTCCAGGGCATCAAGCGCACCTTTTCGGAAAATGTGCTCAGCTCCTTGTCCCAGAAACCAGCCAAGATCAGCGGCTCGATGCAAAATGCCAACGTCGAGCTGTTCCGCCGTGCCTCCCAGAAGACGAAGAAGCGAATGTCCGCCGCGAGATTTGTGTCGGCCGTCGAGATAGAGGAATCGGAAAGAAGCGGGAAACAGATGGACAAGGACGAGGCTGCCTCCACGAGGCCTCAGAGTCGCGGGGTGGGCGCGCTAAAAATGTTCTCCCGAAAGACATGGCTCTCAGGCTCAAGGTCGGCCTCTCCACCACACAAGGACGAAGGCGCAGTGGGCAAGAAGCGCACCTCGTCCCCCGACAGCACCAGCGACCGGCCCAGTGCGGGCAATATCACCGTCCCTGCGCCGGTAGCGGCGCGCACATCCCCCCGCGCCTCGCAGCAGTACAGCACGTCACCACAAGTGAAGGATGCAAATGGGGTGCGGAGGCAGAGTTCCTCGCCCACACCACCATCCCGAACGCTAAGCGAATACAGCATGGAAGTGGACAGCGAGGCGACCTCGAAAAGAATGTCAAGACGCTCATCCTTCAGCTCCCTCCGAAGCAGGGCGTCGACCGACAGAATGTATCTCAGTGTGCCTTCGTCCAAAGTCCCTCCCATGCCGCAGACTGTTTCGTCTGATCGACTTTCGAACCACAGCAATGACGCTGGGCGTAGGAGAGATCCGCATTGGATCGCTTTCAGGTCCATTGACGGTGAATATGCTTCCTTCCAATCCAAGACAAGCCTACAAAAAGCCAAGGTTGTGCGGACGGTGCTGCTACCCTTTCTTAGCAAGACTTCGGAGCGTATTAGCACTGGGGACCTGAGGGCTGAAGACCTCGACCGCAGAATTGTGATCTTGAACAAGTGGTGGGTTGGTCTGCTGGATTTACTGAACGGCTCTGGTCAACAGTCGATCTCCGGTACTGACAGACCTGCTTTCCTGGAGGCTATCTGCGACATCATGTTTCGACCCGAGTGGAAAATGCCCCCTTTGCAGTCTACAGCCGACCCAGCTGACGCGCGCCCGAGCATTTCCAAGACAGACTCGAACAGCTCCGCCTCCGTCGACAGTGATGAGCCTGAATTCCTCATTCGCACTATTCACCAGAACATTCGAAATATGTTCCTTCAAAACATCATTCAACAGATGGCATTTGTCGTGGAGAAGCTGTCTATGAGGGCCGCTCCTGCGAGTCTAGTGCTTTTTGGAGGCAAAACATGCGCCTATGCTTTCTTCTTCTGCCCTGGTGCGGCCGACATGCTGGCTAGACTTTGGCATATCCCACCAGGAACATTACGTCGAATCCTATCGGAGTATGGACCCGACAGTGGGCGCAAAGCGGGCAAGTTGTCAACAGAATTGGCACCCAATTTCCCACAGCCTCTTCGATCTATGGCCTTCACATCCCACGCTGCCCTGTCTCGCCAACTGCAGAACAAAGCGCAGACCCCGTCAAACACCGCTCATATTCGCTGGTTTGGACCTTGGGTGAATCGATGGGTGGGACGAGATAGTGACCTGTTCTTTGTGTTCGCCAAGCACTATCACATTCTTGTGGCTGAATACCTCCCGCGCCACCTTCTACCAGAGGAGCGTATCGGCGTTCCTGGACTGCTTGTAGTACATGCGCAGATTCTGATGGTTCTGGAGTCCACTTTGTACCGGCAAGCTGGCCATGTTGCTGCTGATCACTATGCGCAGCCAGCTGGAGACAACCATGATTCTATCGCACCCATGCCTATGGTCATCCCGAATGCAACGAGATCCATTGGCGAAAACCGTCTGGTGATACTGCTTCGAGATGTCATAGGCGACCGACGACCAGAAACTGCCGCCCTCGCCGAGCTTGTGGTCGGCTCTTTTCAGTACATTCTCAAAGCTGCCGTTCGAAAGGTCTCCATGTATAACAGTGATGCTTGTTTTGTTTTGTGTGATTTCCTAGAGGAGATGTTGCCGCTGGTCTCCAGATATCAGCAGATGCATGTTGAAGAGGAGGACTGGGGCTTCTGGCTAAGAGTCTTCAAGCAGCTCATGCAATCTCAATCGACGATGACACAAATTCGAGTCATCGCATTTCTGTACAGTACATGGCCCATATTAATTGTTAATGAAGGAAGGAAGAGACAGGTGGTGTTGGACTGGCTTCTGGACCCACAGTTCTTCTGTAAATACTTCAATCACTGGTCGCCCATGGTGCGGCATTATTTTTTCAGGCTCCTATGTTGGCGGGTTGGACGATCGGACGGTACTGCAACGGAGTTGGACCTGGATATCTATCAGCAGTTCTCGAAGCTCCTGCACACAGCCTGGGCGCACCATCAGTATCTAGCGGCCGACGCTGAGATGAGGGACTTTGCACCACCATCAACGAGTCCATGCTCTCCTGCACCTGGAAGGGTGCTCTTAATTATCCGCACAGATGCACACCAACGACCCAGCCCACTGATTTCCTTTGACAAGCTCATACAGTCCAATAGCAACAACCAATCATCTCCTTACGGCAACCACTCATCGATGCTGAACAAAGTACCCGAAGCAGATTCACAGCAGAATTCTTCAAAGAAACGATGGAGCATCCTCAAGACCATCAGTTTATTCAGTGGGCCAACAAACAGTAGACCTGGCGAGGTAACGCCACCTGGTAGCCCCGAAACCGATGGCGACAACACCAAAGGTCGTCAACTGAAAAACCAGAAGGAAGGTCTCTCAAGGCCGTCGACTCCTCCTCACCAGGCACTGACGTTCCGGTTTTCACTTGAGTACTCAACTCAGAGGCCTGCACACTCTCACCAAGCGAGAAGGTTGCCAATGCCGACGTTACCACATACGTCTCAGAAGGTATTGAATGATCTCAAGGCAGTGGAGAAACTTTCTTCGATGGAAAAATTGCCCATTAAAGAGATAAGTCCGCTGAAGCCGAAGCCAGAGGAGCTCAACACAGCACGGTATAGTGGCAGAGCTTTGTCTGAATGGGCACTAGTGGTGTTAGAATGTCGGAATTTTTATACAAGGCGCAAACAGGAAGGGTGTCCAGGAGATAGCAAGGTTGAGACACCGTACATTGCTGTGGAGAGTTTCAGGATGTTTGGGTAGAAGGAATTTATTGTACATGCTCGTGACTGGTCAGAGCTTGTACTTGGATATATTTTGGCTACATTCCCACTCTGCATGGACTGGACTATTGATATGGAACTTTGAGACTATGGGAATGGCAGGCGGTTCGTGACCAATAGGTTTTGCGAAGATACACGACGCGTCGTTCAAGGCATGGCATTTCAATCCCGTGGTAGTACTATCCTACCACCCACTATGAGACCAATATATTTAGTTCTCAATTTCAATCTCTCCCAAACCTTGAATTAAATCCCCTCCACAGCATTACTTCGTAAACCCACGCATTTAACATGGCATGCCTGTACTCAGTACAATTCCGTCTGTTTTTGCTGAGCCACACTGCTTGCTCATGTGAGGACACTCTAACCCGGCTCTATGGCGTTTACGAGTCGGGCTTACTAGAATTAAAATTGAGCTCGTAATCTTACAGGGCCGGGTTAACAGAGATCGCCACTTAGCCTAACCCGTTTGCGAGGGGGAGGCCTATTCTATCTTATTGGTGGGTTGGCTGGAGCGTTATCGGCGGCTATGTATCGAAAATTCCTTTGAACATACTCCAGAGGCTTACGATGTTGGCAGATAAAGAAGCTGGGGATGTGAGAACGGGACAAGGTCTCCACCATAGGAATAGTGGAGTAGTTCCCTTGCAGGTTTCCCCGAGCTATTCTAGCCTAGAACTGCTTGGTAAGTGAGATGGAAAGTGGGATTAGCGATCCTCTGCGCGTACAGA
>JAPDRQ010000328.1:0-23669 GCA_030247915.1 Neophaeococcomyces mojaviensis | reverse complement strand
AGCATCGTGAAGTAATGCGGCATCGCCTCGCCCTCTTCAGGCGTACCGGTCTCGGTCACGTCGGCATTGCGTGCCTTGGCTTCGGCGTCCAGCGTTCGCAGCAACCCGGTGCGGGCTTCCGGCGTGAGCGATACGAAGCGGCCGCCGGCGCGTTTGTCGATGTCGGCCAGGCCGGCGCGGAACGTCGCCTGCTGCCGGGCCGTGTAGCAGTCGCTGACGAACGTCGCCATGAACGCACCGGCACCCGCGTCCTTGGCCCCGGGTGTCCTTGTCCGCGGCAGGATGGTCTTGGCGATCTCGTCCAGCATGCCGACATCGGCGTCGGAGAAATGGATCTTCGTGGCGCCCGCCGGCGCCTGCCCCTGCACCAGCGCAGGCAGGCCAACCATGGCCGCACCGGTGGCGGCAACGATCATCTTCAACAGTTCGCGGCGATCCATCAGAGGTTCCCCGCTTTCAGTTCGCGTACCGCATGGTCGGCCGCGCGCGCGGTCAGCGCCATGTAGGTCAGCGAGGGATTCACGCAGGCGCTGGAGGTCATGCAGGCACCGTCGGTCACATAGACGTTGGGCGCATCCCAGACCTGGTTGTGCGCATTCAATACCGAGCTTTTCCGATCACGTCCCATGCGCGCGGTCCCCATCTCGTGGATGCCCTTGCCCGGGGCATAGTCGTTGTCGTGCATCTTCACGTCCTTGACGCCGGCCGCTTCCAGCATCTCGGCGGCATCGGCGGCCATGTCCTTGCGCATCGCCAGTTCATTGGCACGCATGGCAACATCCATCGCCAGCACCGGCAGCCCCCACTTGTCCTTCCGGTCGTGGTCCAGGCGGATCGTATTGTCGTGGTGCGGCAGCATTTCACCGAACCCGGTCATGCCGATGCGCCAGTCGCCCGGTACGGTCAGCGCCTCCTTCAGGTCGGCTCCGATGTTCAGCTCGGCGATCTCGCGCGACCAACCGGTGCGGCTGGCACCGCCCTGGTAGCCGAAGCCGCGCAGGTAGCCACGCTTGTCCGAGGCGACGTTGCGGAACCGCGGAATGTAGAAACCGCACGGACGACGGCCGAAGTAGTACTTGTCTTCGTAACCCTCGACCCGGCCCGAGGCACCCGCACCGAAATGATGGTCCATCACGTTGTGCCCCAACTCTCCCGACGAGGAGCCCAGCCCCCCTTCCCAGACATCGGTGGCCGAGTTCATCAGCAGCCACGTCGAGTTGAACGACGACGCGTTGAGGAAGATGACCTTGGCGGTGTACTGGTAGGTCTGGCCGGTTTCGGCGTCGATGACCTCCACGCCACGCGCACGCTTGCGGTCCTTGTCGTAGAGCACTTCCTTGACGATCGAGAACTGCCGCAAGGTCAGGTTGCCGGTCTTCATCGCCGCTGGCAGCGTCGCCGCCTGGGTCGAGAAGTAGGCACCGAAAGGACAGCCCAGGATGCACTTGTTGCGGTACTGGCAATTGACGCGCCCCTGTTCGGGCATCGGCTGGGTGATGTTTGCAGTGCGCGAGTGGATCATATGGCGCGTTCCGCCGAAGGCCTTCTTGATCCGCGCGGCCACATCCTTCTCGACGATGTTCAGGGGAATCGGCGGCAGGAACTCGCCGTCCGGCAGCACGTCCAGTCCTTCGCGCGTGCCGGCGATGCCGGCGAACTTCTCCACGTGGTCGTACCACGGCGCGATGTCGGCGTAGCGGATCGGCCAGTCCGCGGCGATACCGTCCTTGAGATTCGCCTCGAAATCCAGATCGGAGAAGCGATAGCTCTGCCGGCCCCACATCAACGAGCGACCGCCCACGTGGTAGCCGCGGAACCAGTCGAAACGTTTGGTCTCGATGTAGGGCGAGTCCTGCTCGTCGGCCCACATCCCTTCCAGGTTCTCTGCGAGGCCGTAGTCGCGCATCAGCACCGGGAACTTGGCCTTCATCGCCTGCGTCGGACGGTTTCGGTGCGGGAAATCCCACGCCTCCTTCATCGCGTTGACGTAGTCCTTGACGTGCTCGATGTTGCGGCCCCGCTCCAGCATCAAGACCTTCAGGCCCTTCTCGGTCAGCTCCTTCGCTGCCCAACCGCCACTGATTCCCGAGCCAACAACAATGGCGTCGTAGTGATTATCTGCCATGGGTTTCTCACCTGGGTGGATATCGTTTCAGACGTCGCAGAGGCGGATCGCCTCGCGCAATGAGGCAACGGGATCGGGCGCTGCAGGCGTGAACTCCTGCGCCAGATACCCCTTGAAACCGGTGTCGCGGATCGCGCGACAGATGGCCGGATAGTGGAGCTCCTGCTGGTCTCCGATCTCGTTCCGGCCAGGCACGCCTGCGGTGTGGTAATGCTTGAAGCAGGCGTGATGCTTGCCGATGGTGGCGATGATGTCGCCCTCCATGATCTGCATGTGGTAGATGTCGTAGAGCAGGCCGAAATTGTCTGAGCCCAGCCGCTGGCACAGCTCCACGCCCCACGCAGAGTGGTCGCACAGATAGTCGCGATGGTCGACCTTGGAGTTCAGCAGCTCCATCACCAGCACGACGCCACGCTTCTCGGCATGCCCGAGGATGCGCTTGAGGCCGGCCTCGGCGTTTGCCATGCCGTCATGCGGGTCCATACCGTTGCGGTTGCCGGAGAAGCAGATGAGATTGCGGTAACCGGCATCGGCCACCAGATCGATGTGCCGCGTGTAGCGCTCCGCCAGTTGGTCGTGGAACTCACGGCCGGCAAAGCCCTTGGTCAGGCCCAGCTCTGCGCCATTGCACATCGAACTGAAGACACCATTCGCCTTCAGCGTGGGCCAGTCTTCCGGGCCGACCAGGTCTATCGCGGCAAAACCAATGTCCTTCACCGTCGCGCAGAGCTGGGCGACCGACAGCTGCGGGAAGGTCCAGCGTGCGACGGAGTGCTTCAGGTTGCCCTTGAGCGGCGCCGTGGCGGCGAATGCGGGCAACGTGCCCGCGATTGTCGCGGCCCCCAGGCCAATGCTGCCGGCAACTGCGAGGCGCAGCGCATCGCGCCGCGTGAGGCCCGTCGCCGGGGCCGGCCTGATCGAATGGATGGACATCCACCTTCCGGCCTCCCAACCGGTATCAAACGCAACGATTCACAGCAATGCAATCGATTGCACCATAGGGGAGAAATTTGTCTGTTTGCAAGTCGCGGTGCACGAAAACTGATGCTGCGGGGCACAACTCCGCAGGAATCGCGGACAAAGGAAAGCCCCGCATGGCCAGGGCTTTCTTTCTGGGCGGTGGCAGCGGGACGACGCCTGTTGGCTACAGGGTAGAGACCGTGCCGCCGTCGATCCGATACTCCGTTCCGGAAATCGAGGCAGACCGGGGAGACGCCAGGAACGTGATCAGATCGGCCACCTCCTGCGGTGCCGCGGGCCGCCCCACCGGGATCCCCCCGAGCCAGTCCATGACCAGCCTCTTGCCACCTTCATAATCGGTTCCCGCTTCTACCGCGATCCGTTCTGCAAATTCCCGGGAAGCCTCTGTCTCGATCCAGCCCGGCGCAACGCTGAGCACGCGGACGCCCTTGGCGGTGACCTCTCTTGAAAGCGACTTGCTGTACGTCGTAAGTGCCGCTTTGGCCGCGGCGTACGCGGTGGTGGACTCCGGCAGAGGCAGCATGCGCTGGATCGAACTGACATGGATGATCACGCCAGCGCGCTGCGCGAGCATGGCTGGCAGCAAGGCGCGATCCAGACGAACCGCCGGCATCAGATTGAGGTTCAGCTCGGCAAACCAATGCGCATCACTGATCGCCGCGAAGCCACCGCTTGGTGTCTTTGATCCCCCGAGCACATTGATCAGGATGTCGGCGCCGTCCCACGCCTGCAGAACGGTCTGGGCGAAGATGCCGGTGCCCTCGGCCGTCGACAGATCGGCTGCCACGTACGCGACCCCTTCGACCGGCCGTGCCGGCAAGCTGCGCGCAGACGTCATCACCCTGGCCCCGGCCTCGGCCAGGGTTCTGACCACCGCAGCCCCCACGCCCAACGTGCCGCCGGTTACCACGGCCCGCAGGCCACCGAGTTGAAGATCGAAGCTCATGCGGTGATCTCCAGCGCTGCGATCAGGCCTCGCTGCAATTCGAAACGGTAGGTCAGCAGGATCGGGCTGCCTGGGAAGTTGCCGCTGACAGTGGCACGGACAACGTGACAGTGTTCCTGCCGGGCGATGGCGCATGGCACGCTGGTAGCACGGTACTTGGCCGATGCCTCGGCCAGGAAGGCCTTGATCGCGTTGACGCCGGTGAGCGTGTGCCCGTCGTCCTTGAGGATCGCCTGGGTGGTGAAGCAACGCCCGAGGGCTTCGGGGTCATGTTCGGCCGCGAAGTATGCGGCAATGGGCTCTGGGAGGGTCAGTGCATTCATTGCTGGGCTCCTGCAGTGGTGAGGCGCTCAGGATGTGCACGCAGGCCAGTGAAGTGAATGCCCTATAATCCGAATGGGTTATGTCGAAAAGCCTACCTAATGCGCGGATCCGAGTTCACTGAACTGAAGGCCTTCGTGGCGGTGGTGGAACGCCAGAGCTTCGCGCGGGCTGCGGAACATCTGGGGGTATCGCCCTCGGCGCTGAGCCAGACCATCCGTCAACTGGAAGGCCGCCTCGGCACCCGCCTGCTCAATCGCACGACCCGAAGCGTCGCGCCATCAGCGAGTGGCGAGCGACTGTACGCGCGCATAGCGCCGCTGTTCGAGGAGTTGGCCGTAGCGGTCGCTGAAACCTGCGAGGCGACCGGGCGGGTGAATGGGACGCTGCGCATCAATACGCTGGGCATCGCCGCGAGAACACTGATTGCCCCGCGGCTTGCCCGCTTCCACCAGGCCTACCCCGATGTCGTTGTCGACATCGTGGTCGACGACGCGCTCAGCGACATCGTCAGTGGGCGGTTTGATGCAGGCATCCGCGTGGGCGGGCAGCTCGAGAAGGACATGGTGGCCATCCGCCTCACTCCCGACCTGAACATGGTCGCCGTGGCGTCACCGGATTACGTCGCACGCCGTGGAACACCGCGATCTCCAACGGAACTGCAGGACCATGCCTGCATCAACTGGCGGCTGCAGAGTGACGGCAGGCAGTACCGATGGGAGTTCAAGAAGCGAGGCCGCCACCTCGAGGTCGCCGTGGACGGTCCTGTCGTCACCAATCACGCTGACGTCGGGATTGCGGCGGCACTGGCCGGCCTTGGAATCGCCTATCACTTCGAGCAGGATCGCGTGGGCGAACTGCTGGCCCAGGGATTGCTGGTGCGGGTTCTGGCGGATTGGTCGGTCTCGCGCCCCGGGCTTTTTCTCTACTACCCGAACAGGCGGCATCGCCCCGCCCTGCTGGGGGCGTTCATTGATTGCCTGCTGGACCAGGGCGTGTTCGGCAACCGGTGACAACATCGAGGAACGTCCGCATCGGCGGCCGTCGGACAACAGGATCCCGGCAGGGCCTCAAAAACGACAAGGGCCCCAGGCAGGCATGCCAGGAGCCCTTGTTGGGATGCACCGAAGGTGCGCTTAGAACGGTTGTGTACACACGAGCAATGCAGATTAGCGCCAAGAAATAGGGAAAAAATACAGTCAAATCAACAACCTGAGAGGAAACCGGGAAGCTTTTTCCTCAACCATGTGAGCTGAATAAGTAGATTTTCCAATTAGTTGATATAAGCATCGGCTAAGGTGCTCCGAAGCCCCAACGCCAGAGCATCTCTTGCCAACCAAGCGAACGATCAGCTTATACGAGCCACAGGACGGTAGAGTTACGCTTCCGGATTGAGAAGATCATGAATCTTCTCTTCTTTGAACAAGTGAACTATCAGCTTCGACAACCGGCTGTCCGGCGCATCTATGATAATGGCCTTGCACGCATCAACAAACACCCCTCCCGCTGCGCCAAAATTAGGGTGCTGATCCAAGCTCACTGCGGCGACGTCGAGCATTTGGCTCATAATGGAAATTAACTCATCACCCTGAGAAGCTCTTATTGCATCTACGTATGAGCCGACGTCAGCGTTTCTCAGCACGTTCTCCTCAGTTTTCCCCCAAGCCTGATCACGTCGAATTTTCATGCAGACTTCAGCAATTCCGACTCTATCCACCAGCCTTCCTCGTGCCAGTGCGACTGCGGCTTCGATCTTGGGATGCAACGAAAGACGGCGGCGCCCCTGATACCAGGCCAGCTCGGCTTCCGAGTCAGTCAAGCGCTCCTGAAACGCATCTAACCAGACATCTATAAGGCGTTCACTTACCGGGCCGCCACCGTTGAGCTCTGCGGCGGCAATAGACAACTGAGTCACCACACCGGCATCCAAGAACTGGACAGCGCCGACAAGTTGCTCAACCTCCTCAATAAGCGAGGCATCGGAACGCGATGGAAACCAAAGACAGTTCGTGAAGAACTGTCTTGCCTGCGACTGCGCAGTGAATCTTCGGTGATCCGCTTCATTAGCGGCCAGAAGGGTGGAAATTGCAGGCGAATTTGGAAGACCTGACCGATAGAACTTTACTATTTCGGCCTCAAGCTCGTCTATCGACACCAACCCAACGCGCTCCAGCCATTGATGCCAGCGATTTTCGGCCTCTTCTTCAGGTGTCCAAGGCCGCTCCTCTCGATTTAAGTAAAGTCGCACTCTGTAATCGGCACTACTCGGAACCAATGCGAAGTCCAAATCTGGCGCATCCTTGATGCCCTTAAAATGTGCAAGGCCAAGCAGCACGACTGAAGGGATAACACGAGCAACGGTACTCGGATGAGGTGGACTCTGGGACTGAAGTATCTCGTTGCAAGCACGAATTACGCGCCTAATTATCCTAATGTTCGTCACACCATGCTGCTCAACAACCTTCCTTATGGAATCCGCATATGGACTTGGCGTCAACTGCGATGCAATTGAGAATGCTTCGACCGGATCTGTCTGAAGCTGAATTTCTGCATCAATCACCTTCTCGCGGAAGGTCGCCCAAAGCTCGCCATTGCTCAGCTTATCCTCATTCAAGATTAGCAGAACTCGACAGCCGTAGCGGCTACAGCACTCGTCAACAAAACCAAGAATCTCGTCAGGAGTGAGGTCCGCATGCTTCCGTTCGATGTCGTCAATGACAACGAGCTTATCCTTAAGTGCCGACGGAAGCAGCAGCAGCGCCAAATCATCCAGTGCACCAAATGAAGCGTGAGCACCTTTCAGCGCTTTAAGAGCAGCAGAAAAAATACCATTAACCGAACGACCAGTAGAAGTCTGTTGAAAGTCCTTAAAGGCAGCGCTCTGTATCGCCCTCATTTTAAGCGCATTGATTTCCCGCACCCCAAACAGGGAGGTGAGTGCTGCTGACTTGATCGTATCGTCCGCGGACTCATCTTGGACTACTTTCCACAGGTGCGTCTTGCCCGTACCCCACGCACCCGATAGAGCGATAACCTTTAGCTCCTTGTTCTGGAGCAGCTGGATAAGTGCTTGTTTAGAGGCAGCTATGGACATTATGCAGACTCAAATGGTATTAACAAGTTTCACGCACGAAGGGAGTGATCGACCTCGCATCTACTAGCGCGAGATCCTACAATGACCATTAGTCAACGACTCGAACGACGCGGAAGCAAATGCTCGATATCGCACCTATTCTCTAGAACGATTTGCTGCCTTTCCGGAGCCCGGTCACAGGCATCTTCATCTAAGCCCAACTGCTGCAGCACATAAAACAAGAGCGCTTGGCGGCAACGCAGTATGCAACGTCCATTCTCCATCCCGTAGTCCAGTTCGATCACTGCCCGGTGGCCAAGGCTCAGCAGAGGGTGCGGCACGAGCACTAATTCAACCTCTTCATGCCAAGCGTGGTCCGTCGCCGCCCTCCCGCGATCAGCTTCCTCCCCAAGAATTTCCAGTACTCGGGAAAGGAGAAAGTCGCGAAACGCACCACGGTCGTGGCAATAGGCACGCATGTGCCATCGGTAACCGTCGCTGACCAACGCATGAGGACTCAGAGTGCGATCCGCCGGCTCCAGGCTGGACAACGATTGATACCGAACACGGAGGGCGGAACCGTTCCTTATGGCCCCTACCACGCTGATGACCACGCTCGCGTCCAGTCGCCTCCAAGGCCGAGGGACCACCGCCACAGGCGGATACCACCCCAAAAAGCTCCCATACGGAACCTCTGAATCAACAGCAGCCCTGAGCAGGTCTTCTAGATAGCGGGCGTGCGAACTGGATGGGAAGGCAGACTCAAACGTTGCAGACGCTCTGTAGGTCCGCCTACTAGTGTCGTATTCCAAATTGCCAGGTGCCCGCCGCTGGTACTCAGCCAGATCCAAGGATGCCTGGGGTATAGAGATGCCAAAAAAGGCAGTTAGATCCCCCCTGTTGAGCACCCTGCTCCAACTGAGCCGGTAGTCGATGAACTCCAACCGGCGCTCCTGCCCCCACTTGGCCCCCACCCGACCTGCAGCCGCCGTCTCTTTCTGCGCCTCCGTCATTGCTCTCTCGCGTATAAATACTATGCGCACATAAAATATATGCGTATAGTGAGGCTACGCGAAGGCCGTGAGGGGCGCAAGCAATAGCTCCCAGAAGGCTGGTTTGCGGGTGGAACAAGTGATCTGAAGCAGTTAGGACTGGCTCTCGTCAAGCAGGATCGTCGCGATCCTCTTTTGGGGCCCAACGCTATGGAGAAAGAACCACATGCCCCTCAGCAACACTCAGCTCCTCTACTACGACAGCACCGTGCTCCGGCTGACAGCCGAGAAGCGCACGGAGTATCACAAGCAAGTGGACCGGCTCGTCGCCGCGCTCAGTGAACGAGTTCACGAGCAGACCGAAGTCAAGATCACCCGGGTTGTCAAGGCTGGCTCTTTCGCCAAGTACACAATCCTCCGAAAGAGCGCTATGGATCCCGTGGACGTGGACGTGGTGTTCTACATCTCCGGTCGGTCAGTCGACGAGGAAACACTGTCAAGCCTGAGCGAGCTCATATACAAAGCCTTGATCGAGCTCTATCCCAACAAGTCTGTTGAGGACTTCACCATCCACCGAAAGGCCGCTACCGTCGAGTTTATTGGCTCTGGACTGAGCGTAGACATCGTCCCAGTTATCGAGGATCCGACGCGGGATGGTTACGGCTGGCAGTTCGACATCCACGATGGCAGCAAGGTTCAGACGTGCGCGCCAGGGCAGATCAAGTTCGTCAAAGTTCGTAAGGAAGAGGACAAGCACTTCCGCACGCTGGTCAGGCTAGCAAAGAAGTGGCGCAACCAAGCTGAGCTCAAGCCACTGAAGTCATTTGCCATTGAGCTCATCATGGCGCACGTTCTGGCAACACAAGGTAAAGAGGGCTCGATCGAACAGCGCTTCCGCAACTTCCTACTGTACATCGCTCAATCCGGCCTCAAGGAAGTCATTTTCTTCCCTGAGAACGGCGGCATTGTTCCAGCGTTTACCCACCCTGTCGTCATTCTTGACCCGGTGTCCAGCGACAACAACGTTGCCGGTCGCATCTCGGAAGCTGAACGCAAAGAGATTTGCAAAGCGGCAGAAGATGCGTGGGAAATAGCCAATCACGCATCGACTGACGGAGACATGGATATCTGGAAGGAACTCTTTGGCCCCCGGTTTAAGGTGGAGGATGAGGTATGAGTCAAACCACGACTGCCACTAACACCTACTCGGTAGCCGATATCGAAGCCGTAATGCGCCGAGTGACCGCCGACTTGGTTATGATCGCATCAAGCACGGGAGCGATCACGGAAGCCAAGGCCAGGGAGTGGGCTCATGACATAGAGCTGCTGGCCAAGAACGGGCATCTGCGCGTAGCTGACATAACTCTGCTTAGCAACGGCGTCGAGCAAAGAGCTACACGATACACTGTGGATTCTGAAACTGGCAGCTTGAGCATGAGCCGGCCGGGTGGAGTGCTGTGGCCCAAGGTTCCCAACGCATATCTGCGTATCGTCCTCTCCTACAACAAGTCGTACGACAAAGACGCCAAGGAAAAGCTACGCGACAAACTTAAGGAGAGCTGGGTTAACTCAGACGCAGATACGAGCCATTCGACGCTCAAAGCCAACGCTGATCGCAGCTACTCCAGCAATGCATACGGCATGCAACGACAGGATTACATCTGATGACCCAACCCAGCGTGTTTGACTCAAAGGTCCCCCTCCCTGATGAGCGCTTGGCCTCTAGGGAAGGCACTCTGCTTGGATTCAAGGATCGGTACACAAGGACGCATGCCCAGCTGAGGTTGCTGCTCAACCTGGCCGAGCTCACTCCTTGGAGCAAGAAGTACCACAAGCTCAGACTTCCCCTTTGCGATCTGGTTTCGGAGCAGTACCCCTTGGTCATCTTCCATGGCGACGTGGGTACCGGAAAAACAGCAACGGCTGAATGCATCGCCAATCGCCTTGCAATAGAGGCAGGAGGCGATGACGCTGTTCTGTTCCAGTTGAGCAACCGTGTCCGCGGTGGCGGCAAGGTGGGCGAAATGGGGACCCTGCTCACCCAAGCGTTTGAGGAAGTTGTACGGTCCGCGGGGAAGAGCCGACGGGCATTTCTTATCATTGACGAGGGCGACTCCATCGCCGCGTCGCGTTCTCAGGACCACAGCCACCACGAGGACAAAGTCGCCGTCAACACCTTGATCCAAGGCGTGGACGACCTCCGGCGATATGGCGGACGAATCGCCGTATTCCTATGCACTAACCGCTTGTCGGTTCTCGACGCTGCGCTACGCCGCCGAGCCGCCGTGGTTGAAGAGTTCAGCCGACCCACCGACGAGGAGCGGCGTGCACTTCTTCAGATGGACTTGGATGGCTTGGCTCTGTCAGCCAACAACATCGAGCAGCTAGTAAGAGCCACCGCCTCCCAGGGCGAGCGGCCGGGATGGACCTACTCGGACATTCGAACGCGCCTCTACCCGGCGGCAATGGCTAGGGCCTTCCCTGATCGTGCACTCTCGTTCGAAGACCTCCACACCGTCGTTAAGTCCCTTTCCCCTTCCCCCGTTATGGAAGACCGCTGATGGCAACCCCCTCCCTAGCTGGCCGACGGATTCACATTGCTGGCAGCATCTCTAAAGACACGTCCGTGGCGGCTAATCTGGAGGTGGAACGCGCGCGTCAGAGCGTCGAATTTTTGGTCAAAGAACTGCTCACCCGGGGCGCAACATTTGTGGTCCCAATAGACGCTGAGAAGCCGCGTGAGGATGGGCTGCCTATCTGCTTTGACTGGCTTGTTCTGAACACTATTTTTAGCAACTTGGCGTCGCGCCCTTCCTGCGACGCCGGCCCTCTGGTCGTCGCCGTCAAACACCACAAGAACGAGGACCAAATTCCGGAGGAGCACGCACATCTGTGGAACACGATGCGATCGTCCGACTTGGTCCAGATCGAGTCTGCTGCGCATTGGAACATGAATGCAAAGCGGATGGAGGTCCAAGCTCGGCATGGCGACATACTGATCACCATAGGCGGAGGGGAAGGTGTTCTCTTCTTGGCCAATCTGTATCACGATGCAGGAAAGCCGGTCATCCCACTGACCTTCAAGCTGGAAGCCGCATCCACCGGATCGCAGAGGATTTTTGATTTTGCGACGAGCGGAAGCAACGCCAAACGTCTTTTCAAGGTGGAACGAGCACCTAACGAGCATGGATGGCTGAACCGAATTGAGGTCACAACGCGAAAGACCGTTGACGATTGCGTCAAGGACGTGATCTGCCTCCTCGAATCCTTGGTGCGCCCGAGCGCATTTGTGGTGCGCCTCCTCAATCCGGAGCACGAGGACTTCGATAGCGTGCAAAGCTACTTCGACATTGTCGTGCAGCCCGTGATGGAGAACACCCTGGGCTACAAGTTGACGGTTGTCGATGGTCGCCAGTCATACGAGCACTCCCGTATTGACCAAGAAATCTTTGCCAAGCTGCATCGAAGTCAAGTCGTTCTGGCTGACATCACGGGCGGACGTCCCAATTGCTTCATCGAGCTTGGCTATGCGTTGGGACGCGGGCTTCCGACAATGTTGATGGCCAAGGAAGGGTCAAGCCATCCGTTTGACATCACAACCTTGTCGGGCCATCACTGGAAAACAACGGGCACCGCCGTAGAACGTCGTATCGCCTTCTTGGAACATTGGAACGCAATTAGGAATCGCCCCTCCCTTGTGCCCACCGAGCCGCTGATTCCATGAAAAGCAAACCGGAAGTGTTCATCTCCGTAGACGTAGAAACGGCCGGCCCGATTCCCGGCGAGTACGCTTTGCTCTCAATTGGGGCCTGCGATGCAAATCAACCGGAACGGACTTTCTCATGTCAACTCAAACCTAGCACTCGTAATGCCGACCCCAAAGCATTGGAAGTTGCGGGGCTTTCATTGGATGATTTGGAGCGTGCAGGACTTGAGCCCGAAACGGCGATGGCCATGTTTCGCGACTGGATACTAGAGGTCGCCGGTGACGACGGAGAGCCAGTCTTCGTCGGCTTCAATGCCGCGTTTGATTGGTCCTTTGTCAACTACTACTTCCACAGATACCTATCCGCCAATCCCTTTGGGTTTGCGGCACTGGACATCAAAGCACTCTACATGGGGGCAACTGGCAGTAGTTGGGCAGGAACCAAGTCTAGCCAGATCGCAAAGGCGCTTCACCCGAAATTGGAAGGCACGCACGACGCCCTCCAAGATGCGCTGTATCAAGCCGAGCTCTTCCGTCTAATCCGATCTATGGAACCGTAGCGACAGCTCAAAGACAGTCTGTTTCGGCCTACTGCGTGGGACATCCAACCAGCAAAAAGCGCCATCCTCAAGGTCTTGCCAGTCAATTTCTCAATACTCCCGTCCCAGAGCCCCAACGTCGGTGCGCTCCTACTCACTGGGTATCCCCCGCCCCTCCCACCAATCGGGTTGCGCCCGCCACGGAACGGCTTGATCGGCTAACCCTCGCGGCAAGGCCCTTGACTACTCCGTATAGGCGAATGTTGTCACGCTAGACGACAGGGACATGTAGCCATACTGCCCGCAGCTTAGTGCCTGAAATGGAAAAATCCGGGTTAGAACACGCCGAATGCAGCCATCGCGCCCGCACTTCTCGTCGAAATCCTGAGATAGCATGACGCTTCACCTTACCGTTAATGGAGCAAACGCCATTGAACGCTACTGACCAGGCGATCCTAGTCGTTGGCCTTTTCATCACAATTTGTGCTGTGTCATTCACGATCTGGGCGGCTTTCTTGGCCGCGCGTGAGCGTGGGAGACGTTACAGGAAACAGGCCGTTCGGCGGACGTGAAGAGTACACCTCGCGCCGGCATGCATCTCGCATATCGCATATCTCTGTGCAGTTCTCGACCTTGCCTCCTCCTGCTCTACCTAGAGCGCCCCCCGGACAGGCGGTTCGCACGATCCAGTGATGGCAGCGGATGATCCAGCTGAAGTAGTTCAATCCGAACATTGTTGGCATAGGCGTTGTACTGCCAACGACGAAATTGATCTAGCAACAGGTTGTTCGTTTCCTCGAGCCTGCGAACCTGAGCCTCCAGATCTGCAATGCGTCGGACTGCTCCACTCAAAGTGAAGTCCCTGGGAAGGGCATCCTTTGTCTCCCTCAAGTCCCGTTGGCGTTGCTGGAAGCGCTCTTTGATCGTGGGATAGAGGTACATCGTGTGCTTGGATACTGAACCGACGCCCAGCACCAACGCGACTCGCGCGCAGAACAACGGCCAGGTGAGCTTCCCCTCCCAGCGGTCAAGTTCACGCAGTATTTTTGGCAGAGCCGCCTTTGTCACTACAATTCTGGGCACTTATCCGTACTCCCGTGCATTGTGATGTTGAGGGTGTCGACTGATTCTGAGGCGGGATGTTCAATCAACCCAAGATCCAGCAGCGCTCTACGAACTGGTGAGGGATCGTGCCCCTCCGGTATTCTAAGAATAGCCCCTAACGAAACCTCAGGATGCTCGAGTGCGATCCTCATAGCCTTGACGTGTGCAAGCTTCCACTTGTGGCTATCGACCCAGCGATCCGCGCCGAAGTCACCTTCAGAGTGCGCTCTCCTCGCGCGTGCGAGAAGTGCTTCGGTCTGCAGTTCCAGCAAGCGGATTCGCTCAAGCGTTACATGATCTCCCTTGATACAGACATGCTCCTTGCAGGTCATGCACTCTCTCTGCTTCTGGCAAGGTGCCATGGCGTAATCGTGGACACACATGCCGTAGAGGGTAGCTTTTGCAGTTCCAAGCCGATCAACACCAAGCTCCTGATAGGTGACCGGCGCACGTTGACTGAAGCGTTCCAACAGCGATATGTGGCGCAGGGGCAGGAGCTCTCGCGCACCCGCCAGGCGCTCCTGTGGGCTGCGATGGTCGTAGTGCCTATTGTCTGAAACTCTCGCACGCCCGGCCCATTGGGCGAGAGTAAAATCGTCCATTCCTGCCCTTTCAGACATCGTACTGAGCCAATGTCGTAGCTGATGGGTAGTCAGCTTTACCGCACGCCCGTCCTCCCCCTTCAGCCCCTTTCGTTCGAACAACGACGGGCGGCCCGCTTTACCGAGGCGGCTATTGACTTCGTTGGCGTTGGGAAGCCGCCACGAGAACTGTTTGGCCTCGAACTCCATATGAAATTCATTGATCCTGTGCAAGCACAATGAATCCCAAGCCAAGACAGTTCGCTCGCCGTCGATATGCGGCCAATAGGCATCACTGCACTCGCTCAGCACGTGTTCGGCTAGATCCCGGTAGCTGGTCCTTCCTTGATTAACAAGAGCCTTCAACCTGCTGTCCAAGCGAACTTCATGCCAGGCGCGGAGGCCAGCGCGTGGCTTATGCCTCGGGTACCGAACATTCACAGCGGCACAAAATTCCTCCGGGGTGAGGGGTGTCTCATCGAAGCCTTTCGTCTCTCGCAGACAGCCCGAGTGATACATGAAGTGCCCCGGATTCGCCGAAGCGAACTTCGCTGCATCGCGTGCAGGTTGACCTATCTCAAGAAGACGCTTTACGGCCTCCTGAACCACCTCATGCATTGCGGGTACAACCCATTTCTTCATCCCCCCTTTGCCCTTGGCCGCTCTCCAGCGTAGGTACATCTGGGACTGCCCGGCTTCATCCAACTCCCATTGCACACAGTCAACCGGCAACCGAAGCACCTCGGAGATCCTGCTAGGGGTGGCCATCAGAATGATCATCAGCGAGCTGAAGTAGCGACTCTCCACGTCGTCCGCCACTGCAAAGAGATCGGCAACTTGCAGCATTACCTGTGTGGAAGGAAGTTTCGATGCACGGTATTCCGCTCCGGCTTCGTCCACGCCCTCTGTCAGGATCGCCGGCTTCTTGAAGGGTGATTTCCAAGGCGGCAGGAATCGAACAAGCCTTTTTTCACGCAGAAAGTCGAAGATCAATTGAATGTGGCGACCAACCGAGTACTGAATCTGCTTGGTGCCGCAGAACTCAGCGCACTTGTTCGCACACACGTCCATAACTGCAATGCCGAGAAGTCCAACATCCGCTCTCCCACAGGCCGCGAGCAATCCGGCCTCTACGCATCGGAGCGCCAGGATCATAAAGGACAGATTTCGGACGGGCCTGTGGCTCCATGAGTAACGAACATAAGCCTTGGCGAACTGCTTGAATGGCTCAGCCATGGGAGTGAAGCTATAGGGATCGAGCGGCGCCGTCTTTGTCGCAAACACGACCGTCGTCGCCCCGTCCTGCCATCTATCATCTACCCAAGAGCCGTCACCTCCAAAAGCGGTGAGCTCCTCCCTCGTCAACCGGATGAACTCCATGAGATTCGCATCTGCGTCCTTCTCAGCGCGGGGCACGAACTGAACGATTCCACTCATGAGTACTCGCTCCCAGGAGGCTACTCCGTTGACCTTGCGGTTCTGCACATTGCCACACAGTGCTCAACCGCAAGTATCAGTTGATCATTCGCATTCACAACCGCATCGGCACATCCTACAGCTCGAGTTCGGTCCTTCTCTGCGTAAAGATCGGCCAGAACTTCCTCGTGAGGTCCATCAACCCAAGGCTGAAAGTGACTACACGTATAGCAGGCGCGATACCCACTAGCACAGAACCCATAGTTGCCACAGGTTCCAACGGCATTCTGACGCTCGTTGGCTACACGACTCCTAGGATCACCGCCGCGGATCGCCTCCCTCTCCGATGCTACAAGCTTGCCCAGGCAGGCTTGCGCGAAAGGAGCCAGCTGGGCGCCAACCAGCTCGTTGATCAGAACGGCCTCCTGCGCTGTGTTCTTGGTATAGATGCTGACGTTCTGAACATCAGAATGATCGAGAAGCTCTGCGATCACAAAGGCGCCAAACCCCTCACGACGCAGCTTTGTTCCCCGGGTGTGTCGGAAGCGAGTCGCGGACAGCCGAATGAACTCACCAGTCCGCTCTGAGCGAGCGGTCGACGCTCTCGCGCAGCGCTGCAAGGCCAATGAGAGGGAGGAGGTGCTTGCATGCAGCTGATCCGGCGCATCACCCATTAGAAGCTCTTTCATTTCACGAATGCTGCGCACCTGCAGCAGGCGCTGTCGATTGATGAAGACTGGCAGTTCCTCCGCCAGGTCTGGCTCGATCGCTTGCCCCACCGTCTCGCTGGCTAGGGCGATGGAGCGCTGGTGCAGCTGTTGAAGCACCAGGTAGAGGTCCTCGATTACAGCTAGCGTACGAAACTCGCCCCGAAACTTGATCCCTCTCTGCTTCGCTCGGGGAACTCGAAGGCTGAATGCTTCAGCGCCGTTGGTGCTGCCTCGGATCAGGTCTCGCCCCCGGAGGGCCGCGAGCTGAATCGGACGCCGTGCCGTCATTGCCAGCGCCAGTAGATAGGCGTAGTCCTCCAAAGAGACGTCCTTGCGCGTGACTGCCAGATTCGCCCAGTCAAGCAGGGCTGCCATCTCGAGGTCGGTGTACGGCCCGCTGTCCGGACAACCACTAGCAACCGCCGCCCCCTTCTGGTTGCCCTGAATCCGCCAGCTCCGCAGGAGGTCGACGACATCCTTTGAGACACCGCCAAAGCCGTAGTCGTGCCATGCCAGCAAAAATCCCTTTAATCCACCAAGCTGCCATTCTTCGTGGACGCCCAGAACGGCACGCCAATTAATGAGATCAGCCACGGACACCTGCGACGCAGCAGTGTCACGAAGGTATCTCTTGAACCGGGTGGACATGTTCTCGCAGTGTTTTGCCGATGCCTCTTCAGCGTAGCGCAATAGAGTCGCTCGATAGCCAGCCTCAACGACCGGCATGACTGCTACAGGAAGGGCTAGCGACAGCTGCACGTCTTTGTTCAGACGCCAATAGGTGTCCGAAGGATTGAAGAGGTAGCCATCCTTAGATACCGCGGCACTATCTTGCCGCCCTACCTTTCCGAACGGCCGAGCGTCAGCTGACTTCATCGTCATCCTCGTTGGTAGGGGCCTTGCGCATCATTTTTGTTTGCAAACTTCGAGCAGCTTCGTTGCTCACTTCGCGAACATGACGGCGGTTGTATGTCGCACCGGAAGCCCTATGGCGATGACCATTCAGAAATGCTCTTACATCCAATTCTCTATGCTCACTGATCGGCGTTGCGCAGACAGTATTGGCGCCCGACTGAGCTTTAGCATTGTGCTCATCGATGCTTCTGGACAGTTCATAGTTGAAATGGTGTCGGAATGCATGGGGATGGATCAGCTCAAAGTCCCTGTCGACAGCTCGCATTCGGCCGAAGATCTGGCAGTTAAGAGCAGAAATTGAGAGTGGCTGCCCCCAGCCAGTGCCCTTCCGATGCGAGATCAGAAGATACGGATGCTTTCTAGCAGGCGTGATCGGCGCACGCACCTGCAGCATGTATCGGCCAAGCTGCTCGGCGAGCTCATCCGGCAGCGGAAGCGGTCGTTCCTTGGTCTTAGCGACGGGCTGATGACGCCTAGAATCAAGCTTGTCATCTTGGCTACGCCTAACCCAGACAAGAGGCTCGTGACCCAAGTCAAACTGGTCCAGTCGGAGACTTAACAGTTCACCACGTCGCATACCGGTATGCTTCAACAGGCCGAAGATGATCGCATTGCGTAGCCTGATATCCGGGTGCTTGAACGGATTCCTTGGATCATGTTCCGATCCCACCGCCATGAATCGATTCACCACTTCAGTGGGAGGAGAGCGGCGCTCCGGCTCTTCCTCAAGGTGCTTCGCTAGGCCACGCGGTCGGTGCTTACGAATGGCAGTCACCATCCGCGCGATTTCTTGCGCGATTTGGTGAGAGTTTCTGTACTGCGTGACGACGCTTGCCGTGAACTCCAAGTAGTCGGCAATCGTACTCAAACGGTTGAAATGCTGTTGCGGGCCAATTGCGGCAAGAGCTCGGCTCGAAGCAATCGTCGCTTCCAAAAAGCTCGGGACACGGACACCTGGCTTCCCAGCGCTGTGCCCATCGGATTTCCAGTTCCGCATATCAAGCTTGGCGAAATCGCGCAGCGAAACCACATCGGCGATGGTCAGAAAGCGACCAGCCTGGAAGTCCGAAATCAAGTTACGACGATTCGCGAATTCCCATCGTAACAACACGATCAGATCGGCAAGCTTGTTGCGGATGGTATTGACGGCCACGCCAGCATTTCGCAGCTGCGAGGTCGCGTACAACGTGGGATAGAACAGCGGAAGGCCCGACTCGTCGTGGAGCATCGGAACTCGCTCGCCGTCTTGCATCACATGGACCGACAGCTTGGGCATCATCCCTTGCTCGCCTGATTTCACGTATGTATGACTATAGCCGCATTTCTTGCCATCCCGGGAACGTACAAAAAAAGAGGAGGAGCCCCAGTTACGGGGCTCCTCCTCTGCTTATATCTACTTTTTTTACTAAGTGTGGTCTAGAACGGAATATCGTCGTCAGCGAAGTCGTCCATCGGCGGCGCCTGCTGCGGCTGCGGGCGCTGGTTGCCACCCTGGTTGCCGTAACCGCCGCCCTGGTTGCCGCCCTGGTTGCCATAGCCGCCACCCTGGCCACCACGCTGACCGCCGCCACCGCCGCCGTACTCCTGGCGCGGAGCCTGCTGGCGCTGCGGACGATCGCCGCCGTAGTTGCCACCGCCGCCACCGCCGCCGCCTTCACCGCGGCCGCCCAGCATCTGCATTTCATCGGCAATGATGTCGGTGGAGTACTTCTCCACGCCGTCCTGGCCGGTGTACTTGTCGTAGCGCAGGCTGCCTTCGACGTAGACCGAGCTGCCCTTGCGCAGGTACTCGCCGGCGATCTCACCGAGCTTGCCGAAGAACACCACGCGGTGCCATTCGGTGCGCTCCTGCTGGTTGCCATCCTTGTCCTTGCGGACGCTGGTGGTGGCCAGGCTGATGCGGGTGATCGCCATGCCGCCCTGGGTGTACTTCACGTCCGGGTCGTTGCCGAGATTGCCGACCAGGATGACTTTGTTGATGCCGCGCGCCATAGGTACCTTCGTCCGTTGTCCAAGGGCAGACCGCCAGTGATAGCACAGCCCCGGGCGGGGGTGCAGTAGGCGGGGCCGCCCCTGTTGAAATTTGGGGGAATGCGAGAACGATGCATCTTAGCATTGCCGCCGCCATCCGCCCGGTCAGAAGACCCCGGCCGCGCTGGAGGATTGAACTGATTTCCTTGTCCGGCAATGACTTACCCTCGCTTCGGTGGACATCCGGAGGGGCATTCGCGTCTACCCATGGCATCATGCCCGGGCACCTTTCCCCTGCCCCCTCCGCGTGCCCATGACGATCAAAGGCAAAGCCACCTCCCTGGACATCGCCCACCTGGCCGGGGTCTCCCAGCCGACCGTGTCGCGGGCCCTGCGGGGCAGCCCGATGGTCAACGCCGAGACCCGCGAGCGCATCCTGCGCATCGCCCGCGAACTGAACTACAAGGTCGACAAGAACGCCTCCAGCCTGCGCCTGCGCAACGCCGGCACGCTGGCCCTGCTGTTCTTCGAGGACCCGACCAACGACGACTCGCTGATCAACCCGTTCTTCCACTCGATGCTGGGCTCGATCACCCGTGCCTGCGCCCTGCATGGGCAGGACCTGCTGGTCTCGTTCCAGCAACTGTCCACCGACTGGCAGGCCGATTACGAGGACAGCAACAAGGCCGACGGCATCATCCTGCTCGGCTACGGCGACTACCACGAATCGCGCGACCGCCTGCAGCGGCTGGTCGAACAGGGCACGCACTTCGTGCGCTGGGGCGCCGCCCTGCCCGGCCAACCCGGTGTCTCGATCGGCAGCGACAACTTCCAGGGCGGGCATGACATCACCACCCACCTGTTGCAGCAGGGCTGCCGCCGCATCGCCTTCCTCGGCCATGCTTCCAGCCACTACCCCGAATTCCAGGAACGCTACCGCGGCCATGTCGCGGCCCTGCAGGAACACGGCCTGGCTGCCGAGGCGGCGCTGCAGCACGATGCGATCACCACCGAAGCCTCCGGCCAGGAGGCCTGCCAGACACTGCTGGCGCGCGGCGAGCCGATCGATGCGATCTGCGCGGCCAGCGACCTGATCGCCATCGGCGCCATGCGGGCCCTGCGCGAAGCCGGCCTGCGGGTGCCGCAGGACGTGGCGGTGACCGGCTTCGACGACATCCCCTTGGCAGCATCGGTATCCCCCGCGCTGACCACCGTGCAGCAGGACACCAAGCAGGCCGGGCAACTGCTGGTGGAGCGCCTGCTGGCACTGATCGGCCGGCAGGCAGTGGACAGCCAGAGCATCCCGGTAAAGCTGGTGGTGCGGGAATCGTCACAGCGCGGGTAGTGTCGAGCTTGCTCGACCAGCGGATGCGACTCCAGTCGGGAAAGATCAGCCGAGCATGGCTCGGCTCTGCACAAAAGCAGTCGAGCAGGCCCGGCTCTACGGATTGCCACCTGCCGTTTCAGGCATCGCGGTGCGAACCGCTGCGCTGAACTCGTCAAGCAGGAACGGCTTGGCGATCATCGCCATGCCCGCATCGAGGAAGGACGAGCGCTCCTGCGCCTTCTCCGCGTAGCCGGTCATGAACAGCACTGGCAAAGTCGGCCGCGAGTGACGGGCTATTTCGGCGAGCTGGCGGCCATTGAGCCCAGGCAGGCCGACGTCAGTGATCAACAGATCGATGCACTGGTCCGAAGTCAGGATCGGAAGCGCGGCGTCCGCATCGCCCACCACCTGGGCCTGGTACCCCAGGTCCTCGAGCACCACCGTGACCAGCATGCGCACCTGCTCATCATCCTCGACCACCAGGATCGACTGGCCAGCGCCGAGCCGGATGGCTTTGGCCTGAGCGGCCACCGCTTCGCTGGTCGCGGCCTCCACCAGTGGAATGAACAGGGAAATGGTGGTGCCCTCACCCAGGCGCGATTCGATCGCGATGTGACCACCGGACTGCTGCATGAAGCCATACACCATCGACATGCCCAGCCCGGTTCCCTTGCCGATGGGCTTGGTGGTGAAGAAAGGCTCGAATGCGCGCTCGACCACTTCCGGCGCCATGCCGGCGCCCGTGTCGGCGACTGCCACCACCGCATAGTGCCCTGCCGGCACTGCCGGATACTGGCCTGCATGCACATCTGCTTCCGCAGTGCGCAGGATCAGCTCGCCGCCATCAGGCATCGCGTCGCGTGCATTGATGGCCAGGTTCAGCACCGCACTTTCGAACTGGTTGGCATCCAGCGTGGCGTGCAGCGGCACCGGGCAGGTTTCGGTACGCAGCCGCACCGTTTCCCCGATCGTGCTGTGCAACAGATGCTGCACCGATACCAGCAACGTGTTGATCTCCACCGGCCGCGCGTCCAGCGACTGCCTGCGCGAGAACGCGAGCAGGCGCTGGGTCAATGCGGCGGCACGCTGCGCCGAGGTGGTGGCCGTATCCAGGAAACGCTCCAGATCATCCACCCGCCCCATGTCCAGGCGCAGGCGCACGATGTCCAGCGCGGACAGAATGCCAGTCAGCATGTTGTTGAAATCGTGCGCGATGCCACCGGTCAACTGGCCGATCGCTTCCATCTTCTGCGACTGCCGCAGGGCGGCCTCGCTGGCCTCGCGTGCAGCCATCTGCGCTTCCAGCTCACGCGTGCGCTCGGCCACCATGGCCTCCAGTGCATGTGCGTGCTGCTGGCTGTTGCTCAGGGCCAGCTTGGCGGCGGTGATATCGGTAACGAAGACGTGGAATCCGTCGACCCGGCCCTCGGTATCGGTACGTGGCGAGTAACGCACTTCGCAGTCGCGCCGGCCGCGTAGTGGATGGGGCCAGGTGATCTCGAAGAGCGCCGCTTGGCCATCCAGCGCGCGCTCCATCGCCGCCCTGCGCTGCTGCCATACGGATTCGCCGATCACCTCGCGAACGTGCCTGCCGATCACCTCGCCGGTGGCGAGATCGAACCAGGTCTCATAGGCTCGGTTGGCGAATCGGAAGCACATCGAACGATCAACAAAGGCGATCAGGACCGGCATCGCATCGGCGATCAGGCGCAACTCGGTTTCACTGCGGGACAGTGCGGCCCGCCCGTCCGCCAATGCCGCCATCTGATCACGCACGAGGAACTGCTTGTCACGGGCCCGCAGTGCGCCCTGGACGGCACTGATCAGGGACATGCTGCCAAGCGGCCGGTCCATCTCCACCACGTTGATCGAAGCTGGCAACAGTGCCTCGCGGGTGGAACGGCGGTACGACCGTGCCGAACGCAGCAGGATGAATGGAATATCCGACCAGGCCGGTTGCTGCTGCAATGCAGGCAGCATACCGTCGGCACCGCGCACCAACGCTTCCTGGGTCACCACGACCAGGCCGGTGCGATCATCCAGGTGCTCGGCCAGCTCCTCCAGGTTGCCGGCGATGTGCGTTGCCAGCCCTACTCCCTCCAGTACCGCGGCAATGCTGTCGGCATCGCGTCCGAAGGGCGCCACGATGCGGACGACCGTGCAGCCTTCGTCCCTATCGGACATCGGACTGGCCCAGCAGCGCTGCGCTGTCACCCACGAACTCGGGCGTGCCGGTCAGGATGCCCTGGAAGTCTGCCAACGGCGCACTGACGGTGATGCCACGCCCGTCAATCTTCAGCTCACGGATGGTGTCTTCGTGCGCACCGCCGCGGTTCTTGATTACCGAAACGGCTTTGCGGATGCGCCCCTTGGCCTCGAAGAAACGGAACAGCACCACCGCATCGGCGATGTAGGACACATTGAGGCTGCCGGTGGACATGGTGCCCACCAGGCCATGCTGCGGATTGATCAGGAACGTCGCTACGCCCTTCTGGTTGAGATAGGACAACATCTCGTGCAGCTGCAGCATCAGCTGCTTTTCCTGTGGCATTGCCGTGACATAGCCATTCAGGCTGTCGATCACCAGCACGCTGCAGTTTCGCTGCTCGACCGCCTTGCGCAGGTTCCAGGAAAACTCACCCGGCGACACCTCGGCCGGATCCATCTGCAGAATCTCCAGCAGCCCCGAGTGCAGATGCTTGTCCAGGTCGATGTCCAGTGCCGATGCACGCGCCAGCAAGGTACCAACCCGCTCGTCGAACTCGAAGATGCAGCAGCGTTCGCCACGTTCGCAGGCCGCCCACACGTACTGCAGGGCGACGTTGGTCTTGCCGCTGCCAGCGGGACCGGTCAACAGGGTCGAGGTTCCGCGCAGGGGGCCCCCGCCCAGCAGGTGATCGATCTCGTCGACGCCACTGCTCACCGGCGAACCCACGAACCGGTCGTGGTGCTCGGAGGCTAT